>JAJIBD010004673.1:0-44028 GCA_021461705.1 Cryptotis parvus | reverse complement strand
TACTTTATGGTCTTGTTTTCAGGACATTAAGCAGGACACTCAGTTGTCCAATAAAGCCAGGCTGGTCTCTTTTCTTGGTTCCAGGTGCTTGGTGGGATTCTCATTTTTTGGGGTGTGAGGAATTAAATCAACCTAAAGGGAAGTGAAGTTTGTAGTTTAGGAAATATGACGGAAGCCAAAGAGTAATTCCAAGAGTAACTAAGCCCAAGAGTAACTAAGCATTGGAGGCAATATTTAGTCTTCCTGTGTGTATACAAAAAATAAACATATAAAAGGCTTATAGTAGGTGAGAAGCAATTCCTCATTTGCAATACAAAACCCAGGACTAGCAAGTAGGGAGTATTCCAACAGTGACAGACTAGAGAAAGGAATATACTGCTTCTCTAGCTACTCAACTTGGTCATGTGGGGAAGTGAATGAGAATGAGTGAGCAACTTTATGTTACAGAACATACCTCACACAAGCCCCAGGAGGTGGTTACCAAACTGCACCTGAGTATCACTTGTTTTTCTTGGCTTGGGAATTTATCCAGGCTGTTCAATTAATCTGAGAGCTATGGATCTTGGCTGGAGTAAGGGATTGCTTTCTGCTAGAAAGAAAAATCAATTCTAAATTCTCCCAAGTTTTTCAACAACACATCTTACCACAGAAAAAAAATTTCAAGAGGAGAGGAATAGAGAAGTCAGTTATATTTAGGGACTACGAGGAATGAAATGTGAGACAAGACTATCATGAGAAAGGACTTCTCTATTGGGGAAAATCCAGAGTTGGCATCTTAGATGGAGATGTGAGCCACTCCCTCTATCCTTAACATTGCTAATATCTGGGTTTTCCCAAAATGTAGTTTTCTATGTATTCTTTCTGAGTCTATTGCAATGGTATTTTCAAGGGGAAGAACTTGAAACATTTAGTAGCTCTCTTCCTGTGCCTACCACAATCTTTTGATCCTGCTGGAGCTTCCTCTGAAGGCGTTTCAGCCTTTCTCTGGGCTGCTACTGAGGTCATCAGCTTCTGGGTTCATAAAGTGGCTCTAGCTGTAAGGCTTTTCTGCTGCTTTAGGGCTAGTGATAGAATCACCTATTTAATTTGCATATTGATTTTATTACTTCCTAATAATTCAACGACAGTCCCTCTATCTCCCTATCTTCTTCCGGCTTCACTTATATTCAAAGAAGCTGGAACATAAGTGATTGTTAGCATTATATATAAAAATCCATGAGCCACAGCATGCAGCCTTAATAAATTTTTTCACAGTGGATTATGGATAAGAATTGATATCCAACCTTGGAATTATAAATGTTTTGGAATGGTCTCCTAAATCCTTTTCAGTACATTAGCAACTTAAACATAGAACATAATGCAAAGTTCCTCTGCTATGTTGGATTAACCCATAAATGTCTTTGTTTATTATGAACAAATGCTGCATATATCTTTTCCAATACTCTTGAATCTAATAAACAGGTAATTAAAATTATATTCTTGAATCTAATAAGCAAGTGATTAAAATTGTGTAACAAGTCTGTTTAATAATATATAACAATGATCATATATTGATTTATAGGTTTTGTTCGCTTTTGATTTTAAGTCTATTAATCTTAATTCATATTATCAAATGGGTAAAAATGGTTTACATGGTTAAAATTGGAATTTGTCAACATTTGAATGAATAATAAGGAAGTGCTTGACCTGATCTATGAACCTAATAGCTCAAATGAAAACCTTTCCATGACTGTCAAAAGAAGCCATGAATCTCAAAGAACAACTGTTTTCTCCTTGGTGTGTTCAATTGATACTTAATGCGTCTTAAGTTATGCAGATATCTTATTCTTAGGACAAAAAAATTAATAATAAAATACTGATTCATAACAGAAAAAAATCAAGATAGAATTCAACAAATAACTGAAAGACTTTTGATTTTATTTTATTTTTATTTTTTTTTTTTGACTTTTGATTTTATATTCATGCATTCACACTTTAAAAACTTCCTAAGAATTACTGGTAAATATAGCAAAATCTTAAATACATCAAAAGTTTCTATCCTGTTGTGAGATCAAAGCATTATAAAGCTAAATCGAAATAATTAAAAATTGAAAAGAAAATAGCGTTCTAGTATTACCTGTATCACTTGTCTTCCTCTTGATCATCAATTTGCTCGAGCAGGCACCAGTACCATCTCAATACATCTTGTCACAAGCTAGTATATCCCAAGGGCATCTGCTGGCTCCAGGAACATAAAGAGCCTCAAACCATTCCATCAAATCATGGGAATGAGGTCTATAATTGTTACTGGTATTTGGCATATCAAATAAGACACGGAACCTTGCCAGGCTCTGCCATGTAGATGGGATACTCTTGTAGTCACCTCTAATCTCAAGTATTGATGAACCACACTGCGTGAGCCATGCTTGTGATCAGCTCTTCTGGGTGCACTGAAGAGAGAGGAGTCCGGATGTGGAAAATGGTGGCTCTCATAGGGGCTCCTCTAGCTTCTTGCGGGCTCTGCTGGGGTGGTGGGCCAGGGCTAGAAACCGCTGTCCCTCACGGGCACCTAGAGATCAGCTGGGTACAGGGAGAGCCGGTAGCAGCTCTGCCCTGTGTATGTGAGTCTTTGGATCAGTGTACCTGGGCTGGGCTTGAAAAAGACTGCTGGAGAGTGGGTCTGTGATGAGACTCACATACATGGGCCAGAGCAGGTACTGGCTCTCCCTGTGCCCAGCTGATCACTGGTGCCCAGGAGGGATGGCGGGATCTAGCCCTGGCCCGCAACCCCAGCAGAGCCTTGCAAGAAGCTAGAGGACCACCCCCACTCCATGAGAGCTGCCATTTTCCACATCCAGACTCTCCCTCTCTACAGAGCTCTCCCCAGAGAAGAGCTGATCACAGCCCCATTCCTCACAGACGCACCCTAACCTTCTTGTATACTACAAAATAATTCCTTCAGTTAATTAAAAAATGAAACTTTCTTCTTATTACTTTTTTTTGCTTTTTTGGGGGGTCACACCTGGCAATGATCAGGGGTTTCTCCTGGCTCTGCACTCAGGAATCACTCCTAGAGGTGCTCGGGGACCATATGGGATGCCAGGGATCGAACCCGGGCTGGCATGGGCCAGCTGCGTGCAAGGCAAACTCCCTACCCGCTGGGCTATCGCCTCCTGCGCCGAGGTGGTGGGCCAGGGCTAGAACCCGCCATGCCTCCCGACTGCCTCATGAACGGCTTTGCATAGGGAGAGCAAGGAACAGCTCTGCCCCATGTGTGAGAGTCTCTGGACCAGCATACCTGGGCCGGATTGAGGAAAAAGCTGCGGCAGGGTGGGTGTCGGTGATCCGGGCTGTGATGGGCTGGTCTGCTGGGTGGAGTTCTTCTAAATATACTATGAAAATTAATTTGGGAGAAGAATTTTGTGTGTATTCTGAACTTCTTCCCACAAAACATAATCAATGGGGAAAGCAGAATTTTTTTTTTTTTTTTTGCTTTTTTTGGGTCACACCCGGCGATGCTCAGGGGTTACTCCTGGCTCTGCACTCAGGAATTACTCCCTGGCGTTGCTCAGGGGACCATATGGGATGCCGGGGATCGAACCGAGGCCGGCACAGGCCGGCCGCGTGCAAGGCAAACGCCCTACCCGCTGGGCTATCACTCCGGCCCCGGGAAAGCAGAATTTAAAGGGTTCACTCTGTCATGTTCAGTAAGTGACTTTTTCCTTTCCCCCCCCAAAGTTTTCTGTTAACTAAGCTGTTTAAATATGGTGTCTGAGACCATGTGATGACATATACAGTTTTTCCGAGTTTCTTCCACGTGTATGAATGGTAATTAAAAAAAAGAGGTGCCTGGAAAATGGATCAAAGATCTGGAACACATGTCTGACACAAAAGAAACCTGTTTTTAATCCTTACGTTCTCTGTCCCTCCCTGATTCCCCACTTCCCTGCCTTAGCACCTTTTTATATAGTCCTGGTAGTTTGCACAAGCACTGTGCAGTTCTTAGGAGTTGCACAGCATTGCCAGAACTGAGCTTTGAATCATCCAACACTTAGAAGAGGGTCTTGAGAACTCTTTGGAGACTATCTTTTAAATAAATTAAAAAATTAAATTATATACCCATCATTTGACTTAGAAATATCATTTTTTTTCTGCTGCTGGATATAGACCTAAGGGTTTCACACATAAAAAGCATGCATTCTAAAACTGAGTCACATGCCAGGCCCAGAAATACTACAAAAAATATCTCATATATAGTTATATCTATGTGCATATATATTTATGGATAAATGTATATATATATATTTGTATATGTATGTACATATTTATATATATGTTAGGCTTTATTTTACCATTTGTAGAATGATAAAACTGGAAAAATGTGTATTATACCTTCTGATAGGTACTTAATAAATTTTTATATATTTCTTTTATATGATACAACATTATGATTTCAAAATAAACATAATAATATCACTTGCATCACGTGTCCTCCTGTTGTTCATCAATTTGCTCCAGCAGGCACTAGTAACATCTCCAAACGTCCTGTCATGTGCTAGTGTAGCCCAAGAGCATGTGTTCACTCCAGGAACACGAAGAGCCTCTAACCATTTGTTCTGGTCATGGGAATGAGGTCTATAATTGTTACTGGTTTTTGGCATATCAAATATGACATGGGTAATTTGTTAAGTTCTGCCCTCCAGGTGGTATACTCTCAGTAGTGGGCTCTCAGTTAGTACATTTACTGATGAACCACGTGGCTTCAAATTGGTCACTCACAGCAGGGAGAATTTGGCTTTTCTCTTGGGTAGAGGTCTGAATCTGAATGTTGAAAATGGCTGCCCTCATAGTGTGGGGTTCCTCTGGCTTCTTGCAAGACTCTATTGGGATTGTGGGCCAGGTTTAGAACCCATCTTCCTTCCCGGATGCCTCATGATCAGCTGAGCACAGGGAGAGTTTGTAGCAGCTCTGCTCCCTGTATCTGTGTCTGAATATTATATTTATAATATATTTGTATATCTTCTATATAATATTTATTATAGAACATATAATAGCATAAATAATATTATATAACATATACTACATTGTATATAATATATTATATACTTTATAAAAATATATTTATTTAAATATTATATATCATATAATCATATATAATATATAAAATATAGTATATATAATAAAAACATATTTATATATAATATAATGCATATTATATAATATATATAAATAACTATGGATTGAAATGATTTGCCATAATATACAATATAGTTTTTAAAATACCAATATAGTTTTTAAAATCCACTATAGCACATGTCTTCATAAGAATGAAAAAGGGCAAAAAACAAAACAAAAATATAATAGTATAAAAGAAAAAATATATAAAAATATTTTTATTTGCTTCCATTCTTCAGTTTTTTTTTGTCTCTTAAAGAAAATTGTCTCCTTACTAACATAATAAAGTCAAACTTTTGATCCATCCATTGTAGTAATTCAAGAATTTTATCAGAGTTCATTCACTGGTTGGATCTATTCTCAGAACTATGAGAGTAGTTCTGTGAAATAGCTGACCAAACCAACTTCTTATTCCAAAAGCTGGATTGTAGGGGAGCAAAAAAATCTGCTGTTGTAATAACATTAAAGAAATGTAGGGGTGTAGTGAATTCTCAGATGCATGCCCCATCACCCCTAACACCACAATTTACGTACGAGGTTGGTTGTGCCAGGACCTACAGAAAGGCTTTAGTGCAGATTACCTACCCTGGCTGTTGAGATCCCCATCATCCTTCCTCAAATAGCAAGGTAACGTTTATGCTAAATGACGTTATAGATGAATATATTTTCAAAACAATTAAAAGAAGTCATATGTAAATCTGAAGAATTCACTATAGTATATTAGTAGGCAAAAAAAAAGATTTACAAGTATACAGATAGTGCTATTGAATTCTCTTTAGAGGTACAAACATCCTGTGCATGTATGTGCCTCTGTGTGTGTGTGTGTGTGTGTGTGTGTGTGTGTGTGTGGGTGTGTATGCATATGTGCCTATATTAGTATTAGTAAAAACAAGAAACTACAGGACATAAAGTGTTTCTTAAGCTACTAGTTTTTGAGGAAACAACAAAAACAGGAAGATCATTCTGACCTCCTTCTGCCTCACCTTTTTCCCTGAAATAGGCCCTAAAATTCCATGTTAGATGCTGGACCAAGAGGGGTAAAGTATGTTCTTATCACCAGATACAGAAAATTTACAGCTGAGAAGGATGCAGAGCAAACCTTGTTAAAATAACCCTTATCTTTCTAGCTTTTTTATTTTCTAGTTTTTTCATTTTTCCTATCACGCAAACTCTTCTGCCTTATCATTTCTCCAGAAAAGTACTTCATTCTTTGTTTTTCTTCTTGGATTTACCTGTGCTCAGGCATTATTCCTGGTTCTTCACTCAGGAGTTACCCCTAGGAGTGCTCGGGGACCATACAGAATGCCAGGAATCATACCCAGGTTGGCTACCTGCACAGTAAACATCCTACCCACTGTCCTGTCACTCAGGACCCAAATGTACTGCCTTTAACTGTAATTTCTTTCTTTAAAAAGCTTTTTACTTTGACCATTTCTTTGGATTTTATCTTCTTCAGAAGTAAAATGTCCATGAAGAAGTTCAGTAAAATACATGTGCTTTTCTCCTGTTAAATTTTGTCAGTTTAATTTTCAGACACAATCAAGTAATAGGGGCTTTAAAGAAAATACACAGGGACTAAAAGAAAATAATTGGGGTCGGAGCGATAGCACAATGGGTAGGACATTTGCCTTGCACATGGCCGACCTGGGTTCAGTTCCCGGCATCCCATGTGGTCCCCGAGCACCACCAGGAGTAATTCCTGAGCAAAGAACCAGGAGTAACCCCTGAGCATTACTGGGTGTGACCCAAAAAGCAAAAGAAAAAAAAATTAAAAAATAAAAGAAAATAATTTTCCTCCTTTATTTTATGTGTATATTACAATGAAAAGTTAAGAAAAAATATGAAAATAAATCTTATTCCATAATTTGTGCAATTATATAAATCTTTAAAATTAAATGAAGGGAATAATAAAAACATTTTATAGAACGAGATAAAAAATTAAGACTTTTAAACTTATTATTGCAATTATTTTTGGCAGGTCTTACTCAGTGTTGCTCAATTCTTTCTTCTGGCTCTGGTTCTCTACTCATTCCTAGTAGAGCTCAGGGGACTGTAAGTGGTGATGGGATTGCACCGAAATTAGCCCGGTGCCAGGCACATGCCTTCTGTAACACTGACTCGCTATTCAGCTCTAAAGCTTTTAGCTTTTTAGGAACAAAATAAACTAACATTAATGCCAATAATAGCATTAATAAATAAGAGCAAACAGAACATAGAGAAAGGATATGAGTTGCATATAGAAGTTTCTTATAAAACAGTAATAATATGATAACCACAAAGTTGTTACTTTTTACCTTCCTAATTAGCAAAAGTTTACTTAAAATATCAGTGAGAGCACAGTATGAGACACAGTATAATATTCTGTTGGCAGATGTGTATATTGACAGATAATTTGAAAAGATATTTGATAATCTTTCTTAAGTAAAATATTAATATGCTATTGAAATCATTCAAACTTCACTTGTATCACTTGTCTTCCCATTGTTCATTGATTTGCTCTAGCGGGAGCCAGTAATGTCTTCATTCATTGGGAATGAGAACCATTATTGTTACTGTTTTTGGCATATCGAATACACCACAGGTAGCTTGCCAGGCTATGCTGCAACATTACCAAAATAATTTCGTATCAACTTAAAAAAAGGAAAAATAGACAATAAGAAAAAGAAATAAAACGTTGAAAAACTGCATACAGCTTTGTATAATTATAAACAAAAATTTTAATATTAGTGTAATGGCAAGGTAACATGTATCTAATAACAGGAAAGTATACAACCTTAAAAGTAATACTTGATTATTGTTAATGACCAAAAAATTGCTTGTGTGAAAAGAATAATGTGAAAATGTGTGTACGCTATTGATAAAAATTATATGATAATAGTTTTTATTATTATTGTTACTGTTACTGTTACAGTAACAGTAACGCTAATAGTACGCTAATATACAAATATATCATTGATGTTAGAGATGGAATTTTGTCTTATAATCTATATTATTTTAGAATGAGAATCTATTGATTTTTAATAAAATATAAAATAATTTACAAACATAAAATAAATATTTGATTTTATTGTGTTTCCTTAACATTTTTGGTTAGCATTTCAAACATTATCTTTGAAGTAAACCTAGTATACTGAATCATTTATTTTTAAAAATTTAGTATATGTTGAATTCAAGTACACTCAGATCTCCCACATCAGATATATGGTCCTACTTTTTCCTCACGTTGGTGTGTTGACTCAATAATGAATTTTATCTTATATTTCTATTTTTTATTTACCAGAAATCTGTCTTGATTCTAATATGCATGTGTTCTTGTAGTAATAGATTAGCAATAGCAATCACCATTCCTGAATGTTAGTTAGAATTTACTTTGGAAGACGATGATGTTCACTATATCAATTTATGAATGAACAATTATTTATTTGAACTGTGCAATCATCTCAGTGGTAGAACATTGCCTCACATGTTTGCTGACCTGAAGTTGACCCCCTACACTAGTGAGCCTACACACACACAACAACAACAATAACAAGGATAAAGACAATAATGTTAGTTGTTTTAATGATGATGAAACTGATTAATTCTTTACCAGTAAAGAACCATGAACTTTAGTTTTCCTTGTAAATAATTCAGTAATACAGAATT
Organism: Cryptotis parvus; assembly: GCA_021461705.1. Taxonomy (NCBI): domain Eukaryota; kingdom Metazoa; phylum Chordata; class Mammalia; order Eulipotyphla; family Soricidae; genus Cryptotis; species Cryptotis parvus. The sequence goes on along the minus strand of JAJIBD010004673.1, from coordinate 35,229 downwards.
ACTTAATATCAAATCATCTTTTAATGACTTTAGAAATACATTAATGAGTCTAAAACCAAGGGGCTCCCAACTTAAGTGAAATTAAAACAAAAGTGCCTTTTAATTGGTTAAAGATCTAGTATGCAAATCACATTTCACTTATGCAACCTCAAATTCATCATGTAAACTATTAACCAAGACACAGAAATTTGATCTGGTTTTGGGAAGAGAGTAAATGGAACATATGAAAATATTATTATGAAGCCAGCTCCAAATTAATAAAATGCAGTACTCAAAATCAAGAGCATCAAATTCCTCTTAGATGTGCTGTTGAAAATGTAGAGAAATTTGCTTGTCCTTACCTCAAAGGCATATCTAAGGAATACAACATGTATGCTAAACGGTATACCTCAGAGGAATGGTCCATAAAGAAATTTATTGAGCAAACTGGTTCTCACCAGTCTGTGATCTGTCATTTCTAATAAAACGGTATTGGGTCTTTTCCTAAATTAACTTCTGTGTCTCAAGGAAGCAGGATGGTTCTTCAGGAAAGTTCAACATCTTCCAGCTTGCTACTAATATTTATTTTTCCTTTTCTACCATTTACCTTGGCTCTTCCTTACTGGTTTTCCTGAAGCAGAAGTGGAAACTAACCTTTAGAGTTCAATGGTAGAAATACATTTTTATTTATTATTGAAGCAATAAACAATGAGAAATTATAGGCAATGTTTCCCCAGATCAAATTTTAAAACATTGTCCATTTTCACTGTACAGTATATACTTAAAATAAAGAACTAACCCTTGCTATAAGAGAAGGGAAGGAACTATGTGAAATTTGATCTTTGAACTATGTTCAAATTTGAATTATGAACTATGTTCAAAGTTCATAATTTGAACTATGTGGCAAATATTCTATTCTGCTGAAATGAAACAAAAAGCCAAAATTACCCTGAGACAAAATTGTGTGATACATATTGGTCAAAATAAGGTATGTCATAGATGACCTCAAATAATGGCTCAAAATATACTGACCAATTGACAGAACTACAAAAACATATGTAGATTAACATGCCTAATCTAAAAACCCACGTGTATCTTTCTTAGAAGCTGATAGAACAAAAAGATTATAGAAGAGTTCTGTATTCAGTTCAAAATGTTAAAAACTTGAAACATTTGTGCAAGAAAAGGCTGAAAAACTAAAACGCAATAATTAAGGTGCATCTGGAAACTGAGGTGAAGATAAACCGCCATTGCAAAAAGCTGAGGACAGAAAAAAGTCCTGTCACATTACTCTGTTAGGAGCAGAAAGCAGATAACCTGAACTAGGAGTATTTAAAGGTAATTTTGATAAATTGTTGGAAGTTGAGTGTAGACTTGTCTGAGAATGAGAAACTTTGAGGGGCAGGACTTTCGGCAAAGTCTTATCCCTTTCTTTGGCTTCATTAAGAAGACTCTTAAGGAACTTGAATTTTAGTCCTCTTACTAGAGAAGCAACAGAGAAAAGCTCACCTAGAAATGTATGCAATGGATTTTAATTTATATATACCATTGTTAGGATGTTTGACCTCCCCACCCCATACTTCCAGAAGGCCTAGCAGCCACAAAAATATCCTACAACTGCTACAATACAACCGATTTACTGCCTTATTCCAGAACATAAATAAATCTCAAAAGAGATCAACAAGCCACAAAATTTTTTACATACCTGATCCCCAAAGCCCTGTGGGGCAATTTAAAGAAAGTTGGGTCAAGTTCCTGCCTTTCCAGTACCCTGGCAGCCAAACTTATGCCCCAATAGCTGTCTCCATGCCTTTGGTTGAACTGTCCAGTTAAATAGTTTGTACTTTCTGAACATCTCCAAACTCCATAATACAAACATCCTATTACATCCTATTAGGACCACCCCAGACTGGGTGGAAATACAAGGTAAAAACCTACTAATCTTGGCTAATAAAAACATGAACACAGAAGGTTTATCTTGCAACAGTAGCTTAATAAACCCTCAGAGAAGGACTTAATGTCTCCATGGCAAGATTAAATAAACTTCACATATTTTCTTTTACTGAAATATATTTTGATCATTCTAGCCATTTAGTGGTAACAAGCAATATAAATAAATTATTGTGTGCCTGCTATGGGGGCATGCTTGAGGGGTTATTGGGAAAATGGAAAGTTAGTAATAGTGGGATTGGTGTTGGAATATAGAATACTTGTAAAAAATCATGAGCAGCTTTGTAAATCACAGTGCTTAAATAACATGTGAAAAAAAATCATGCCCACACAACTACCCACAAGATTTTGTTTTATATATAACACCTTTCACTACTTCCCCTACTGCAAGCCACAAAGACATAATTCAATCATTAAATCATGTTTTTGTGGTTTACGTGGTTTATCCACAATAATGTGGATGGTAAACTATCTTTTGCTATTCAGCACAGTAATATTCAACACATAAAGTAACTCAGTTATCAAATCAGCAGAAACAATAAACAAATGCCCAATATTTTTGGCAGTGTTTAATGAAAGAGTTTAATAAGGTTATTGGATGGCAGAAGTCATTGTATAAAATGCAGGAGTTATTGTATAAAATTTTGATAGGAGAGTTGAGGATTTTTTTTCAAACTAAAATACTAATGCATACCAATAGAAAAATTAAGCAAAACATTAAAAAATCATCAAGAGACTGTTTATAATAGTGGGAACCCAAATGAGTAAATATATTAGTAAAATATTCAATCTCATTGGAAAGAAATATGCAAATGATACTAGCAATGAAATATCACTTTTCATTAGAAAGCATGCTACTCCCTAGAGTTAGCAGTGATGTGTGACTACTGAGAATCTCCTACATGGCAAGTGGGAAGGATGACTTATGTTTTCATCAGACAATAGCAAGTGTTTGGAAGGGAAACTGATTTATCTATTATCAGGAGAGTGTATGTGTAAACTGTAATGGGTGCAACCAGGGCACACTGCACCAGTTAGAAGCAATGGAACAGAGCAATATAGGCATAACTTGAAAATTAAATTAGTGTTAGAGCTCCAAAGAGTAATACAGAAAACAGTGTATAAATAAAATTTTATGCACACAAAAGAGCATTTCCTAGTTTTCAATATTCATAATTCAGTTTACATTAGTTTAAGAATCTTGCAAGACAGAAACCCACTGAAAGTGCCAATTTTTCATTGGAAGGTGCAATCCCAGAGAAAACAGAAGTGATGTAGAAAAGAATGAGATGATAAGACTTTACCATTCTGGTCAGGCTAGAATGGTGGCATGAAAAAATAGGTAAATTTTTTCTCTGTTGATTTGTTTGTATATTTGGCTATCTTATACATTTCTGAACAAACCATAGAAAAATTGTCCTTTATAAGAACCAACGATATGTTGAATAGAAAGAGATTCTTATCTTATATCTTCTGTTTCTTTGATCAAAATTTTCTCCAGGGGAATAATTTCCAAGTTGAGGAAGGAAATCACCCTCAAGGGATATCAAGCCCCCAGTGTTTTGATATGACCCTTTGGCTGTGGTGGAAGAATTATAAGCCCCAAGCTTCGAATAGATGACACATAGGAATATGCACTGTACTTCTTATATCACTAGTATCACTTGTCTTCTCGTTGTTCATTGATTTTGCTTGAGTGGGCGCCAGTAATGTCTCCATTCATTGGGAATGAGGTTTGTTGCTTTTTTTGGCATATCAAATACACCACAGGTAGCTTGACAGGCTTTGTTGTGGCTCTGGGTTCATCCCAGGTGACACATTCTTTCTATGTCAGACCATCAACCATCCAGGGCCCACAGGGTGTAACCTGTCTCCTGTCTGCCACCTGATGATGCAGCCGGGTACCGCAGCCACAACTGCAACATCTTGAGGAGCAGGAACACTGTACTTAGATGATAATAAAGGCTCAAATTAGAGATAGATATTATAAAATGGTGACTTTGAAATTAGTTACATTTGACGTATATACAAACAAAGTCATACTAAATATATGTATATATATATATATATTTATATATGTTGAAGTAATTGTCTATGCTAGGGAGAAGACATAGATTATGTACATAAAAGGAAACAAATGAAATAGATCAGTACATCCTGGGAACAAGTGTGACAGTAAGAACATGCTGAGTCCGTGGAAACAGAGTTTCCTCTGTCCACAATAGAGGACACAGTAAGAGGGTCTAGGTAATAAGAAATATCTTCCTAAGAACTAAGTCTGCCACAAAATTAATCTTAAAGACTCTTTGGCCTCAGAACTTTGACATACCAAAATATATATATATATATGACTTTAGAGACCCAGTCATGGGATTATGTGACCAAATATGACAAAGAAAATGTATCAGGAGCACCAGTACAGTGGGTAGGGCATTTACCTTGAATGTGGCAAATCTGTGTTTGATCCCTGACTCCACATATTGTCCCTGAACACAGTTTGTGATTCCTGAGCTCACAGCCAAAAATAAGCCCTACACAATACTGTGTGTGTGTGCTCAAAATAGAACATTTAAGAAAGAAGAAAATTTTTAGGTCTCTTTTGCCTACAAATTATTAAGATTAAATCAGCTTCAATTCAACATTAACGACAACAAAAATGATCACAAAATCAGTGTCATTCTTTATAATATTAGAGCTTTGAGACTAAGTTCAAGTGAATTCATACACTCAAGTGGCATTAGTAGTTTAAGGGATACATTTGTTATCTTCCTAGATTTTTAAAAATTTCTTTCTCTACCTTCTGCTATTGTTTTGATTTCCCTTTCTAGCTTTTCTTTTATGACCAGAGGCTATGGCTTCTAGCACTCTAAGTATACTTATATTCTGAAGTACAATATAAAGTAGATCGTGAAAACTAAACTTCTGTCTAGGAACTTCCAGAAAAGAATTCTGAGTCAGGAGTTGAGTTTTATTTTTCTCCAGAATGGACTTTTAAAAGATATTACAATAGCATGGACTTAGTACAGGGCAAAAAAAGTCTTCAAATGAGACTATGGCACTATAAGCACAAGATAGAAAAGCTAGTTAGATATTTTTGTAAGTTTTAACTACAAACCATTGACAAATCATTAAAAAACAATAATTCTTGGAATTTTAGCATAAATAAATATCACAGCAATTTTTGAGAAATCCCCTAAATCATTTTATGCTTATGGTAATGTTTGCTTTGTTTTAAAATATTCTTAAAGTATAATTCTATAGTAGAAATTATTCTTTATATACAATAAAATGCCTGGTTCATTTTTGTTATCAGCCAGGATTTTTGCCAACATTATGGAATTCATTGTCATGAGAAAGTTAAATATCATATATTTTCTAATGAAAAATTTTAAAGAAGAAATCTGATTATGATACAATTTAAATAATTTTCTAAAAATATTATTACCACAAAAGTTATTATTAAAATGAAAATACAACATCCGAAATAATAACTACAGTAGCTCTGATTTTGGTAGAAATTCTTCATGTAGAAAATGCTTTCAGGTAAAAAAAATTGGTTATACAAGTATCAATCACTTGTATCACTTTTCTTCATGTTGTTCATCAATTCGCTTGAGCAGACACAAGTAATATCTCCTTATGTCCGGTCGTGTGATAGTGTAACCCAAGGGCTTCTGCTCACTCCAGGAACATGAAGAGCCTCAAATCATTTGTTCAGGTTATGGGAATGAGGTCTATAATTGTTACTGGTTTTTGGCATATCAAATACAACACGGGTAGCTTGCCAGGCTCTGCCATGCAGATGGTATACTCTCAGTAGAAGGCTCTCATCTCAAGAATTTACTGATGAACCACGTGGCTACAAAGTAACCACACACAATTGGGAGAATTTGGCTTTTCTCTTGGGTGGAGCTCTGACAAGCTGTGGAGTCCGGATGTTGAAAATGACTGCCCTCATGGTGTGTGGGTTCCTCTGGCTTCTTGCAAGGCTCTATTGGGATGGTGGGCCAGGGCTAGAACCCACCTTCCCTCCTTTGTGCCTTATGATCAGCTGAGCACAGGTAGAGTCGGTAGCAGCTCTGCCATGATGAGGCCACCATGCTGGCGACGATGGACGAAGAGGTGCTGGAACTCTGCACAAGGACAGTCACCAGCACCCCATCACCAGTCCTGCCATCGAGTTGGAAATGATGGAGCTGTGGCTGAAGAACTGCCTGGCCACTTTTCCTCCTAGCAGCTGGAAGGCACTGCTGAGGACGCCCAAGGAGCACACTAACAAGTAGAGAAATCCCAGCAGCAGCACGAGCATCCCAATCCCTTGGAAGACAGAGCAGCTTCCCTCTGGCATCTTGCTCTGGCCACTTGAGCCCCGTGTCCTGCAGCGCGGGCAGATCCCAGGGTCGGCGTCCTCAATGAGCGCCGTGGTGGAGTGGGATGGTGGCAGCTCCACCTTGGAGGCAGAGGCCCCGCTGCCATTTTTGTTGGGCTCCGTGCCTTTCTAGGACACTGGGGACTGGGGACCACCGTCCCCTTCGATGTAGGTACTGTGGTTCATCTGGGCATTCGACAGCTTGGGCCAAGGAGTCATGGTCTGAGAAATGGCCACAGATCCTCCCTCTCTGCCAGCTGATGAGTTGGATGATTCCGCATGAAGGGTTCCTGGCACGGCAGCCATGGCCGCAATGCTGAGCTCCCTGTATCCTCCGTCCTGATCCTGTCCTTGCTTCTCAGACCTCTGCAGACCCACTTAACAAGTATCAATAAATACATTTATACCTCATGGGCATTAGGATATAAGCTATTTCATTAAGCATTTTTCCTTAAAGAATTAATATATTTTGTCTGCTTATAGACAAAACATGTTTTAAAACACATTTTAAAAACACATTTTATAGGCCGGAGCGATAGCCCAGCGAGTAGGGTGTTTGTCTTGCACGCAGCCGGCCCATGCCGGCCCAGGTTCGATTCCCAGCATCCCATATGTACTCCCGAGCACCACCAGGGAGTGATTCCTGAGTGCAGATCCAGGAGAAACCCCTGAGCATTGACGGTTGTGAACCCCCCCCCCAAATTTAAAAGCAAAAAAAAAAAAAACCCACATTTTATGTTCTAAAATAGGGAATAGTAAAGAGTAAACATTTGAAACTGGAGAAGCCAATGAACTTTTTTCTAAACAGTACTAAGAAAATACAGTATTAAATTGTATGGTTTACTTATTATTTTGCAAATGTATAAAAAGTATAATATCTCTATGCATAAAAGTGTGTCAAAACTATTTAATGCTCATTTTGTTTCTAAATTGTTTCTTGGAAACCATAAGAGTTGTATTTCATATAGCTTGAGTATAAACTAATTGTCTTTGCATAAATGAATGAGTAATTGTTGACAGCAGACAGAGCTATCATACATGTACACAATGCCAGTGGCTATAAGTGAATAAATGTGGACCACAACTCTGCATTGGTTTCCAGAAAAAAATGGTGTAACTTTCTACTTCTTAAAGCATTAAAAAATCTTCACCTTAGTATGAATAGACTCTTTCAAAATTTGAAAATTTTATGTTTATAGTTAAAAAATTTTTTTCCCATGGGATAAATACCTTCCTGCTTTCTTCATCGATTTTGTTAGTATTAAGAATTTAGGAAGGGAGGAATGGAAAGTCTAAAGGTTAAATCACTTTCCTTGTATGCAGTGGATTCTGGTTTTATTCTCCTAAACCCCTTTAGGAGTGGTTCCTGAGTTAATTAGAACCAAGAGTAAGACTACAACACCATTGACCCAAATTTATATGTATATGTATGAAAAATCTAAGTGAATTTGATTATTGATCCCTGTAATGTATTTGAAAATCAGAGAAACAGCTAATCAAGCTTAAAATTTTACTTGAATAAACTATTACTATCTCCCTCCTTTATTTCTTTTTCAAATGAAAAGAAAATGCCAAGTTCTAAACACATCAATGGAAGCAATTATATCAAATCATTATGACATTACTATTTTGTTATTCAAATGAGTCCTTTCTCAAGAAAATAGTTACCTTCTAAAAATTTTGTTCACTTGTTTAGCTATTATGTATTTTATGCGATTCTTCTCTGGCTTTCGAAAGAACACATTCTGTGCTAATTTTCTTACAGATAAAATTCAAAGAGATGTTTTTAAAAGAAATTCTGCTTTCAAAAATTATACATGGAATTATACATGGAAATCTCTATGTCAAAATTCAGACTGGTTCTTGAAGACCAAGGATTCCACAGAGGAAGCAATTCTTGTTCCCCTTCCTCTGTGCTGTTGATCAATAGTTCATTACTTATTTTTATCTTTGAGTATCCCCAATAGCTCACATGTTTTACATTTTCTGTTCTGTAGGTCAACACCTATGCTTTTCTCCCACTGAGTTAAGTGATGCCCGCAACAGAACACAGACTGAAGGTACACAGAGCAGCTGCAGACTGAAAGGTTACTTAATCAATCAACAGGCTGCTGAGAAAGGTCAGTCATATTGCAATTATTAAAAAGTATATTTTCTTTGGGGATCAAAAATAAAGATTCTCAATGAAGAACTAATGAAGCTGGTGTTTGCACTTCTCTGTTTATACATTCCAGGTGATGCCTGACCTTCAGAAATTACACTTGGTCTTAGAACTTGCAAGGAAATTGGTATATACTTGAATTGCAGTGAGGCTGTGCTGCTCATCTGTTCATGAGTCTACTTAAAATTATTAAAGTCCATGTTTCTGGCTCCAAGTACAACTTTCTCTTCTGTGTTTTTTTTAAGTTTGATAATGAACAAGCATAACTGTAAATATGGTTCTTGATCTCTTTCTGCTAGAGTTTCACTGAAACCAATTATAAACATCTGCAATTGGACTCAGAAGAGATGCAAAACTTTTGGAAACTGATGGAAAGTATTGAGAAGTGAGTGATATATTTTCTTAGCCATTTATTATAATTTTATATCAAACTTTGTAGATTTTAATAGAATTTTCAGGTTAAACCATGGCAACAGACGTTGATTAAATATAAAAATTGTTATAAATTGAAAGATACATATGTGAATAAAGAGTAAAATCACTTTTAGTCACATAAATAAGCTGAAGTTGATGTTGTTTTATTTCACCATTTGAGAAAAGAAATTATTTGATAAGTAGGTCTTGAAGATAAACTGCCAAAGACAACTCTCAAAAAAGAAACAGCAAATTAGTTGAAACATTTTGTAATCACGTTAATAGTAGAGAAATCATTTCATTTTGAATCCTATAGCATTTAAACGTAAAATAGTGTGATGAGGCTTGGAGACATAACATAGAAGTTAAAGCACTCTTTACTATGACAAAACTCAGTTTGAGATCTGGTACCACAGAGTGTCTCCTTAACACCTCCAGGAGTGATTAGCTCAGGATAGAGTCATAAGGAATTCCTGAGTATCACTATGGTGAACAAAAGTCACTTGATCACTTGATCACTTGAATCCCGTTATTCATCGATTTGCTCGAGCGGGCGCCAGTAACATTTCCGTTGGACCTATCACGTGCCATTGTGTAGCCCAATGGCTCTGGTTGATTCAGGAATATGAAGAACCTCAAACCGTTCCTTTAGGGTCTTGACAATGAAGTCTGACCATCTTGTAGGTGGGCGGCCACGTGATCTTTTGACATCCCGTGGGATCCAGTCGGTAATGGCTCTATTCCAGCGGTTGTCTCCAAATCACATTACATGTCCAGCCCATCTCATTTTTGATGCCTTGGCAAAGGGAGACAGCATCCCTGATTCTGGAATAGCGACGGAGGTCAGAACTCCGGATTCCTTCTCTCACTTGAGTGAGGCGTGATATTCCAAGCATAACTCTTTTGATTCCTCTCTGGGAGACCGAATAGCACTCTCATCCTGCTTTCGTAGGGATCAGGATCTCTGAGCTGTATGTTAATGCAGGGAGAATGGTGGAGTCAAAGAGATGTGCCCGGAGCCGGAGGTTCTTTGTCCTTTTAGCTATTTCTTCGATGCCTTTGAAGGCATTCCATGTCGCTCTCTTCCTCCTGAGCAGCTCAGGTTTTAGGTCGTTCATCATGTTGACTTCTAGACCTAGGTACACTTAACTGCTGCATTCAGAGATGTTTGTTCCATTGAGAGTGAATCGGGCCTCAGGAACTAGTTCATTTTTTCATGAACATAGTTTTCTTCAGATTCAGCTGTAGACCTATCTTTCCACATTCTCCGTCAAAGTCAGCCAGCATTTGTGCCACTTGGCTAATGTTTGGTGTTATTAGAACGATGTCATCAGCGAAGCGGAGGTGGTGTAGTTGCCGACCATCTATCTTCACTCCCATTCCTTCCCATTCTAATTGTTGCATGATGTTCTCGAGGGTGGAGCTGAAGAGTTTTGGTGAAATGGTATCACCCTGTTGAACCCCTCTTTTCACATTAATGATCACTTCTTTGTAGAATGGTGAGATCCTGGTGGTGAATCCGTAATACAGCTCACGAAGGATCTTGATGTATTGGGTTTGAACACCCTGTTTGGCTAGGGCTTAGATGACTGCTTCAGTCTCCACAGAATCAATGAACGTGAGACAGAGCGGCATCTTGTACTCCCTACAAACCTCAATGAGCTTGGTTACCGTGTGGATGTGGTCGATTGTGCTGAATCCTTTCCGGAAGCCTGCTTGCTCACATGGTTGTCCTTCATCTAGTGTTCTGCTAATCCTGTTCAGGACTACTCGTGTAAACAGCTTGTAGATGACAGACAACAGGCAGATGCGGCGATAGTTGCTGATGTCGTGAATGTCTCCCTTCTTGAACAGTAGAACTGTCCTGCTGGTTTTCCATTGGGAGGGCACCTTGCATTCGGACAGGTAGCGTGTGAAGAGCCGAGCTAGTGTATTGGTGAGTACCGACGGCAGATTCTTCAGGTGTTCGGGTCTGACTTTGTCTGGGCCTGGTGCTGTTCTCTTCTTTACTGACGAGATGGCATGTCGGATTTCAGAAGGGAGAACGCTGGGAATGACATATGACATATGCGGGCAGGTGGCTGTGGCTATCAAAGAGATTTGAGTAGAAGTCCTGGATAATCGTCTCCATTGCCTTTCTGGAAGATGTGATAGATCCATCCGGGCGTCGGAGGGCAGTCATCTTGGTCTTATAGTTGGCAAAGGACAGGCGTGCAGTGCGAATGCTTTTCCCGGCTTCTGCTTCATCTTCCAGTATTTCTGCTCTTCTGTCTTTGAGGTCTTCTTTTTATCGCTTCTCTGCATTGTTTAGCAAGCTTGGATGTTAGCATTTGGTCTCCTGAGGCTTGCGCCTTGCCACGTTGGCGAATGAGCTCGAGAGTTTCTGAAGACAGCCGTCCTTTTGTGTCTTTCTCTCTCTCAGCATTCTTCGCACAATCATGGAGGTGCTGAACCAGTCGGTTGTATTCTTCATCGATGTCGGTCAATGATGGTATCTTCCCATGTTGCTGCAATGGTGCCAAAGAGTTCCCAGTTGGTGGTCGTTCTGTGAGTTCTCTTCTTAAACTTTTGCAGCCTTTTCTCCCCGTTGCGGGAAGTAGAATTTTGCACGAAGGAGACGGTGGTCTGATCCTGTTTGGAATTTGGGGACGACAGCTACATCGGTCAGACAAAACCGTCGATTGAAGATGATGTGGTCTATTTCATTGTGGAACTGTCCGCCAGGAGTTTCCCATGTCCAACGTTTCGCTTCAGCTTTCTGGAACTGTGAGTTCCCATGAATGGTCTTGGTGGACATGATGAACTCAGATAGTCTCTCACCCTGTTCGTTCCATTTTTAGGCCATGGGTCCCGATGTGGCGTTCTTCAGCCGATCTTCTTGGTCCTATCTTGGCATTAAAATCACCGACTATGATCTTGTAGAAGGTGTGATCTTTTTTATAGAACTCCTCCAATCCATGTAGAATTTCTCAATTTCATCTTCTTTGTATGTGGATGTTGGTGCGTAGACCCACCACGCAGAGACCCGCCCTTCAGAGGAGAGTATTTTAAGCGCAGGAATGCTTGAGCCTAAGACACAGGTACACCCGGCAGAGCAGAAACCAGCTTTCCTCATTCGCGCGTGGCCGCTGCGTGGCAGCGCGATTTACCTCCAAATTACCGCAAATATTCCACCCACCCCTCTGAGACAGTCCCACAAATTAATGAGAATATAGCGCCCGCATGGCAGAGCCTGGCAAGCTGTCCAATGCGTGTTCGATATGCCAAATCCAGTAACAGAAATGCTTATTTTCCTGACCCCGAAAGAGCTCTTAATACGGCAGCAGTAAGAAAGGCAAACAAGCAGTGCCAGACAAAATTTCATGGCCATCCTAGGCTGCCAAAGCGAAGGACTAAAATTACTGTCTGTACTTTCAATGCACGTACACTGGCATCGGAAGCATATATTGAGGACCTGATGCTGCAAGCAAAAAAGATCAAGTACGACATCATTGGTCTGACTGAGACGAGGGAAGCGCCAGTTGCATCATGCTGTATTTGACACCGGAGAAGAATTGTTCCTTGGAACATGTGACGAAAGAGGCAACGGTGGCATTGGTGTCCTTGTCAACACGAACATGGCCGTCAACATTGATTCATTTGAATGCCTTACAAACCGAATAGGGCGATTACACTTGAAGAGATGTGGCCCACTGCCAGTAATTTCTATCTTCATTGTCTACGCACCAACATCCACATGGTGAACAAAAGTACCTTGGTAAATAAAATTAATTCAAAACATAATTTCTTAGCATGCAAAAAAAAAAATAATTTAGGGAAAATATGTACTGTATAAAAACTATAATGATAATTCTTCCTGCAGAAATATCAAATGATGTTCTATTATATCCACGAGATATGGTAAGTACATGATAAACACTTATTTTATTCATAATATTTAAACACCTTGAAATATAATTGTTTCAATGCAATCTATAATGTAGTGTGAGCTTATGTACTATGAAATGTTGATGACATGCATAAAAGTAAAATATTTGACAATTGCTCATACAGAAAGAGGGGAAATGGAACTTTATATGTTTGTCATGCTTTAGTGAATAAAATAATACAATTTGATGATAAATTATGATGATTATACCTTTAAGAAAACATTAAAATGACAAAGCAAAACTATAGTTTAAAGTTCAAAAAGAAAATAAGGAGTAATAAAAATAAAGGATTAATTTAAGATTAGGCCTGATAAAACAATATTTATCAAAAGAAACAAATAAGATAATTTTTAATCTAAAAATGTTTGTACCTAGAACCGAGCATTGAATGTAGGCAAAGGGATATGCATAATAACCCCAAAATGTATGTATTGCAAGCCACAATGTGTAAGAGAAGAAAAGAGTGAGAGAGGGAGAGACAGAGAGAACAGAGAGAGAGAAAGAGAGAACAGAGAGAGAGAGAGAGTAAGAGAGAGACAGAGAGACAAGGCAAGGTTCCTGCCATAGAAGCAGGCTAGGGGAGGGTGGAGGGAGTCAGGTGTCATTGATTGCGGGAAATGTGCACTGGTGGAGGGATGGGTGCTGGAACACTGTATGACCGAAACCCAATCATGAACATCTTTGTAATTGTATATCTCATGCTGGTATAATAAAATTAAAAATAAAAAATGAGAAATAAATAAAATGATAGTACTTATATTAAATATAAACAACTTTAATATCTAAAGTGAAAGATATAAATTTTGTATTAAAAAGTAAGTTCTTTATCTAGAGGTGGCTCCAGATCTAGAACAAATTACCTTGCATGCTTAAGGACCTCTGAGGCCTGGAAACTGCTGGAGGTGGTGCTCCTGGCACCCACAACTATTGGGCTGAAGTATTAAGTACAAGACTGAGTGCTACTGAACGTTCAGATCCAGAAGGTTAAACTCAATGCTGTTGGGAGTGACTCTGGGTCTCTGTGTGCTGCTAAGGTGATATGGAAATGTTGTCATTTGTCACTTGTCACTTGTCTTCATGTTTGTTCATTGATGTGCTTGAGCGGGCACCAGTAATGTCTCCATTTGTTGAGATAGAGGTCCATTATTGTTACTGTTTTTGGCATATCAAATACACTAAGGTTAGTTTGCCAGACTCTACCTTGGCTCCGGGTTCATCCCAGGTGCCCAGACTTTTCTATATCAAACCATCAACCACCCATTTTTCTATATCAAACTGTCAACCACCCAGGGCTCACAGGGCAGAGTCGTGGGTGTAGGTAGACTAAGCCTGTCTCCCTGTCTGCAACCTGCCAATGCAACCGGACACCGCAGCCACAACTGCAACACCTCGAGGGGCAGATGGAAATGTTAAATAAATAAAAATTTAAAAAAGCATAGAATGACTTATTTTATTGTTGAGTTAAATAAAAATATAAAGACTAAGAAAAAACTGATACATGAGGGCCAGAACAAAAGTACAGTGAGTAGCAGCTTGCCTTGCATGTAACAACCTGGGTTCAATTCCCTGCATCCAATATGGTCCCCTGAGCAGTGCCAGGGATGACTTCTGGTGAAGAGACAGGAATAATCCCCAAAGAGCACCAAATATGGCTCAGAATAGAAAGACTGATAAAAATGTCAACTATAGATAAATTTAGAACAAAGAAAAAGTTGACAACCTTTGCACATGCTAGTAGAACAAGTAGAAGCAAGGGATTAGAACACTTAAAATATAAAACTTAATTTGAGATTTAAGAAGCTTGTTTAAAAGTAGAATCCTTTATTTTATTTTTGGTCATCTGGCTTCCACTTAGAAGGGGCTTAGTCCTGACTCTGTATAGAAATTACTACTGGTGGAGTTTGGGGTACTGTTAGGGGTGAGAGGAATATAATCCAGAATGGCTATGTGTACTGTCTCTCAACCCCTCCTACTAACATTTTTAGGATACTCCAACCTAAAACACTAGACTATACATTCTTTTCAGATATATGTAGGATAATTGCTGCCATAAATTATATTATGGGTCAAAACACAAATCACAGCAATTTAAAGATATAGTTATTTCCACTAACACATTAATTTGGTTGAAATTTTTAGCATTAGATATTAGAAAAATAAATGTATTTCTTCCACTTTAAGTATAATATTTAATGAAATATGCATAAAAAGGGATATATTAAAATTCATAATGATGTTTTATAGATTAGAAGTACAATAAAGAAATGTCAATAAACCTGAAAGCTGGATCTATGAGAAAAATCTATAACACTGATTTATTTCTGGCCTTTGTGATTAGAAAGAAATAATTAAGGAATTGGAAAATAGTTTATGGGACTAGCACGTTTGCATGCCCTGAAATGTCATGGTTCCTTGAGAATTACAGGGAGAAACTGAAGCACAGACCTGCTGTATCTATGAACCATCCAAATTGTTCTAAAAACCCCACAAAGGGAAAATAAAGCGAAATGAAAGAAACAGGATGCAGATACATGGTTCAACATCAGGAAAATATAGTTTAGAACTGGCCAATTCTGCAATTATAAAATTATAGTAATTACTTTTATCAATAACTTTCTGCCAATATATTGGATGGTTTAATGAAGAAATTTCTTGGGAAATGGCAAACATCAATATTAATTTAATCATAAATCCTTTACCATCAAAGAAATCCTGTTTGATGATCTTGTTTCCATCAAAGAAAATAAATTTGTAGTTGAGCATCATAAACACAATTCCATATAAATGACTTTGTAACTAAACTTTTTCAAACTCTAAAAACTTTTCCAAACACTAAAAAATGAAATTATCAGAGATAATTCTGTTACTGCAAATTGAAGAGGGGAAATGCTTGACAAATGATTCCATATGGCCACAATGACTATTATACATTGCAAGGACAGAAAAATTAACTTTAATTATTTCTTAAATATAGATTAAATTTATAAATCAAGACTTATCAAATATAAACTATATAAAGTTTAATTTGCATTTTATAAAAATCAGTATATTGCTCTCACCCCTTTTATTCAATATAGTACTGGAAGTACTTGCCATAGCAATCAGAGAAGAAAAGGACATCAAGGGCATCCAGATAGGCAAGGAAGAAGTCAAGCTATCATTATTTGCAGATGACATGATATTATACCTAGAGAACCCTAAACTCTCTACCAAAAAACTCCTAGAAACAATAGACGCATATAGTAGAGTGGCAGGATACAAAATCAACACGCAAAAGTCGGTGGCTTTCCTATATACAGATAAGGAAAGAGAAGAAAGGGATATTAAGGAAACAATTCCATTCACAATTGTGCCACAGAAAATCAAATACCTAGGAATCAACCTACCCAAGTGTGTAAAGAACCTGTACAAAGAAAACTACAAGACACTGCTCCAAGAGATAAAGAGGACACAAGGAAATGGAAACATATTCCCTGCTCATGGATGGGGAGAATCAACTTTGTCAAAATGGTAATACTCCCTAGAGCTCTGTACAGATTCAATGCAGTCCCTATAAAGATACCCATGACATTCTTTAAAGAAATTGACCAACTACTCCCTGAAATTTGTATGGAACAATAAACCCCCAAGGATAGCTAAAGCAATCCTCGGGAAAAAGAAGATGGAAGGCATCACCTTTCCCAACTTCAAACTGTACTACAAGGCAGTAGTAATTAAAACAGCATGGTATTGGAATATAAACAGACCTGTGGACCTATGGAATAGAATTGAGTATCCTGACACCCAACCTCAAACATATGATCATTTAATCTTTGATAAAGGTGCAATGAGTCCAAAATGGAGTAAGGAAAGCCTCTTCAACAAGTGGTGTTGGGAAAACTGGGCAGCGACATGTAAAAAAATGAATTGGACCTGTGTCTAACACCATGCACAAAAATCAGATCAAAATGGATTAGAGATCTGAATATCAGACTTGAATCCATAAAGTATATTGAGGAAAATATAGGAACAACCCTCCACGACATTGAAGCTAAAGGCATCTTCAAAGGTGCAACATCACTAACAAAGCAACTAGAAGAAAAGATAAACATATGGGACTACCTGAGACTAAAAGCTTCCGCACCTCAAAAGAAACAGTGACTAAGATACAAAAGCAGTCCACAGAATGGGAAAGAATATTCACCCAATACCCATCTGATAAGGGGTTAATATCCAGGATATATCAGGCACTGGTAGAACTTTACAAGACGAAAACAAACAACCCCATCAAAAAATGGGGAGAAGAAATGAACAGAAATTTCAGCAAGGAAGAAATTCGAATGGCCAAAAAACATATGAAAAAATGCTCACCATCACTAATCATCAGAGAGATGCAAATCAAAACAACAATGAAATGCCACTTTACACCACAGAGACTGGTACATATTCAAAAGAGCAAGAACAACAAGTGCTGGCGTGGATGTGGGGAAAAGGGGACACTCATCCATTGTTGGTGGGAATGCCGGCTGGTACAGCCTTTCTGGAAAACAATATGGACATTCCTCCAAAGACTAGAAATTGAACTCCCATTTGACCCAGCCATACCACTCCTGGGAATCTATTCTGGGAAACCAAAAATCCGCAGCAGAAACATCATCCCTACTTTTATGTTCATAGCAGCATTATTCACAATAGCCAAAATCTGGAAGCAACCAGAGTGCCCGAAAATCGATGACTGGATAAAGAAGCTTTGGTACATCTACACATTGGAATACTATGCAGCTGTTAGGAAAAATGAAGTTATAAAATTTGCCTACAAATGGATGGACATGGAGAAGATTATGTTGAGCGAAACTAGCCAGAAGGAGAGAGACAGACACAGAATGACTGCATTTATCTGCATAACATAAATATATATGTACATATTAAGATACCAATATCCAAGGTCAAGTGAAACATATATCAGGAGGTCTTGTCAAAGGTGGAAATTATCACAAACGTGTGGGAGTCAGAGGCTAGGTAAGACAGAAAATGGAAAGTGTGCTAACAATTGTCGAGGGTACTAATGCCAACCTAGAACTGAGCATTAAATAGAGGCAAAAAAGATACACATGACAACCCTTTAATGTATTATCTGTAATCCATAGTCTGGGGGAAGGACAGGAGAGAAGAGAGAGAAAGCGGAAAGAAATAAAGAACCTGCCATGGAGCAGGGCTGGGGGGAGGGGGGGGGAATTGGGGACGTTGGTGGTGGGAGATGGGCAACTGTGGCGGGATGGGTGATGGAACACTGTATGACCAAAACCCAAATATGAACTTTTTAATTGTATATATTTGTAATTGTAAAAATAAAAAATTTTAAAAAAAATAACATTAAAAAAAGAATGAAAATTGAAGAGTACAAGAACACCCCCCCCCACACACACAAAAAAATATCAGTATATTGGATAATCCCCTGTACATGTCAGTTAAGAAAACGATTAAAAAACAGAAGACCAGGATTCTGAGCCTCTCCAGGCAGCTATAAAAAAGTCTCCAGAGGATAATTCTGGTTAGCGGCAAGGGTGGGGGGGGGAGTTGGAGAACTGTTGGGAGGCGAGAGAGAGTGTCTGCCTGTTGGAGAACTTGCTGGAAGAGAGAAACAGAGAGAGAGAGAGAGACAGAGACAGAGACTGAGAGAGAGAGAGAGAGAGAGGGAGAGGGAGAAAGAGAGAGTTTTCCTTCTGGAGAACTTGCTGGGATAGAGACAGGAGCCCTGTCTTCTAGAAAACTTGCTGGAGAGTGTAGGGATATGTTGGAGAACCTACAGGGAGAGATGGAGTGGGCCTGATGGAGAGAGTGATGAGGCCGGCCTGCTGGACACAGAGAGAGGGGTCCTTGCTGGAGAAACTGGAGAGACAGAGGTTTCTAGAGCAAGATGGAGTGAGGAGGAGAGAAGACATTAAAAGGAATCTTTCAAGAGACTGTGGTCTTGTTCCTTTATTCATCAATTGAGAGGAATGGTCATCAGTCCTGGACATAACCTGGGACTTTGATGAACCCCAATATTGTGGAGGTCCCTGCTGAGCTCTGATAAAATAACAGGAATGACTGTGGTTGGGATAATAATAGAATTTTAGTATTGTGTGTATGTGTTACTTTTACATAGAATATATTATGGGATAGATCGAGTATAACAAGAGAGAAAAGAGAGTAAGAGGATATGCAAAAAGAAGAGTGAGAGAATTAGAGTGAAAAAGAGATGATAAAGTACTATTTTGAAGTTAGAAGGAATACAAAGTGTTTATACTCAAAAAGCAGAAAAAATGCTTCTGAATGTCTCAAAAAATGTAGCCTTGTCAAAACCTTAACTTGAGGATTTCTTATTTTCACCAAATTTGGAGTAATTTGCTACTGTAGCAATAGGAATCTAGTACAATGATTAATTGGGGCTTGTTCCAATATAACTGTTTACCACTTGAAAATGATTCAATATAATTTATCACATTAACAAGCTACAAAAGGGAAATACATTATCACCTCAGTAGATGTAGACAAAGTATTTCACATAGACCATCATTTATTCTGAACATTTATTCAACTAGGAGGAGAGGGGGAATTTCTTCAATATGATAAAGAACATCTACAAAAAGAAGATAATGATGAAAGACACAAAGTGTTTTCTTATGTCAGATCAAATTTAAAATATCCTCAAAATTTCTTTTTAGCAGATACTAGAAATTTTATACAGTAGCATAGAAAAGGATAAAGTCACCCAGGTTACAAGGAAAGTTGTGAAATTATCTTTACCTAGATATGATTGGTTAGATATAGAATATAATATACAAGTTAAAGTATAAAAAAAGTAAATAAGTTTAGCAAGGTTATAAGATTCAACCTGAATCTACTAAATTCAAATTTGTTTTATATACTTTAGTATTTAATATACTAAATTAAAATTTGTTCTACATACTTAAGTTGAACAGTTAGAAAATTTGAAATAGTAGTTAAATTTACAATATCTATATGAAAAATAGATGAATATGACTATATATGTAGGACTCACAAAATCTGTAAAACATTGATAAAAATTTAATTTTTTGTCTCATAAGAATTGAGACTGCATTTTGCTCTTATGGAATAGAATAGAAGAATCAGTAATATAGTTTTCCAAATTTAATGCATAGATTTAATATTTAATACACTATCAATTGAAATTTCTGCTGTCACTTTAATAATTAGCATAATCATTTAAAATCATATAAAAAGAATTAATTAAATAAAATAAGTCAAGTAAAATAAATCTTAAAAAGGTAAAGGTGAAGAGATCATAATAACTTCAGGATTTATCATAAGTAAGAAAAGAAAAAAATTGTATTGGTGCAGTTTTATCTATCTCTGTATCTATCTATAATATAAAGTATATTATATACTTACCATATATCTAAGTAAGTATATATGGTAGATGTGCCCGCTCTAGCAAATAGGTGATCAACAGGAGGATAGTTATAGTGATAATGATAGTGATCTACCATATATCTAAGACGCCAGACAGAGCAGCTACCAGTTTTCCCCGTTGCACTAACTTCACTCCAATGACCACAAGGGGGTCAGGGATGGAGAGTGACTTCCAGCATGAGTCCACCATACCAATAGATCTTCAGAAGAACCCAGAGGAACCCCCACACCATGCTGGCAGCGATTTTCATCAGTCCCCAGTTTGTCAGAATTCCACAGAAGAGAATCAGCCAATCTCCAGCCTGGCTCATCAGATTCCCATCTTATAGAGACCCACCCTTCAGAGACTCACCCTTCAGAGGAAAGTGTTTCAATCCCAGGAATGCTTGAACCACAGGCGCAGATCCACCAGGCAGAGTAGCTACCAGCTCTCCCTGTTGTGTGTGGCCGCAAAGTGGACACGTTATTCATCTCCAAGTTAACAAGAATCTTCTACCCACCCCTCTCAGAGAGCCCTGCAAGATACTAAGATAAACTGCAGCAAGGCAGCGACTGGCAAGCTATCCGATGCATATTCAATATGCCAAAACCAGTAACAGCAATGTTTATTTCCTTGACCCTGAAAGAGCCCTTAAAATGGCAGCACTAAGAACGATGAACAAGTATGGCTGAAAAATCTCAGTGCCAAACTAGGCTGCCAAAACAAAGGACTAAAATGACTGTTCATGCTTTCAATGCATGTGCACTGGCATCAGAAGCATATATTGAGGACCTGATGGTGCAAGCGTGGAAGATGAAGTATGACATCATTGGTCTGAATGAGACAAGAAAGCGTCAATCACACCACGCCTTTTTTGACATCAGAGAAGAACTGTTCTTCAGAACATGCAATGAAAGAGGCATTGGTCGTGTTGGTGTTCTTGTCAACACGACCTGGCTGTGAGCGTTGATTCATTTGAATGCCAAACAAACTGGATAAGACGATTAGACTTCAAGAGATGTGGCCCACTGCTGGTGGTTTCTATCTTCATTGTCTATGCACCAACATCCACATACAAGGAAAAAGAAATTGAGAAATTCTACATGGAATTGGAGTTTTATTAAAAATTATCACTCTTCCTGCAAGATCATAGTCATTGATTTTTAATGCCAAGATAGGACCGAGAAGATCAGTCAATAACTCCACATTGGGACACACGGCCTAGAATGGAGCGAGCGGGGTGAGAGACTATTTGGATTCATCATGTCCACCAAGACCATTCATGGTAATTCATAGTTCCAGATGCTGCATATAAATGTTGGACATGGAAATCTCCTGGTGGACAGGAATCTCCACAATGAAATTGACCACAAAATATTCAATCAATAGTTTTGCTTGACAAATTTGCTGTCATCCCAAGTTCCAAAAATGATCAGACAATTGTCCCCTTCATGCAAAATTCTACTTCATGGAATGGGGAGAAAAGGCTGCAAAGTTTAAGAAGAGAGAAATGCCAGTGCGACCACCAACTGGGAACTCTTTGGCACCATTGTGGCAACATGGGAAGATGCCATTATTGACAACATCGATGAAGAATACCACCGATTGGTTCAGCACCTCCATGATTTTGAGAAGAATACCGAGAGAGAGAAAGACACAAAAAGACACCGGTCTTCAAAAACTCACAAGCTCATTCACCAACGTGTCAAGGCACAAGCGTAGGCAACCAAATGCTAATGTCCAAGCTCACAAAGCAGTGTAGAGAAGCAATAAACAAAGACCTCAAAGAGAGAAGAGCAGAAATACTGGCTGGTGCAGCAGAAGCCTGGAAAAGCATTCACAATGCCCAATGATTGTTTGTGAATTGTGAGAACAAGATGACTGCCCTCTGACATCCTGATAGAACTATCACATCTTCCAGAAAGGCAATGGAGAAGATTATCCATTAGTTCTACTCAGATCTCTTTGATAGCCAGGTCCACGTACCCAAACACCAAATTCTGCAGGATGGATATGTCGTTCCCAATATTCTCCCTTCTGAAATGCAGCATGCCATTTCATGGTAAAGAAGGGAACAACACCCAGCCCAGACAAAGTCAGACCCGAACAATTAAAGAATCTGCGTCAGTACTCATCAATACACTGGCTCGGCTCTTCACACGCTACCTGTCTGAATGCAAGGTGCCCTCCCAATGGAAAACCAGCAGGACAGTTCTATTGTTCAAGAAGGGGAGACATTCACAACATCGGCTACTATCGCCCCATCTGCCTGTTGTCCGTCATCTACAACCTGTTTACACGAGTCATCCTGAACACGATTGGCAGAACATTAGATGACGGACAACTATGCAAGTAGCTGGCTTCCTAAAAGGATTCAGCACAATCGACCATACCCACATGGTACCAAACTCATTGAGGTTTGTAGGGAGTTCAAGATGCTGCTCTGTCTCACGTTAATTGATTTAAAGAAAGCCTTTGATTCTGTTGAGACAGAAGCAGTCATCGAAACCCTAGCCAAACAGGCCGTTCAAACCCAATACATCAAGATCTTCATGAGCTGTATTATGGATTCAAAACGAGGATATCACCATTCTACAAGGGAAGTGATCATTGATGTCAAACGATGGTTTCAGCAGGGTGATTTCATTTCACCGAAACTCTAAGGCACCACCCTCAAGAAGGTCATGCGACAATTACAAAGGAAAGAATGGGAATGAAGATAGATGGTTGGCAACTATACCACCTCTGCTTCACTGATGACATTGTTCTAATAACACCAAACATTAGCCAAGTGGCACAAATGCTGGCTGACTTTGACCATGAGTGTGGAAAAACAGGTCTACAGCTGAATCTCAAAAAAACTATGTTCAATAAAAATTAACTAGTTCTAGAGGCCCCATTCACTCTCAATGGAACAAGCATCTCTGAATGTAGCAATTATGTGCACTTAGGTCGAGAAGTCAGCATGATGAACGACCTAAAGCCTGAGCTGCACAGGATGAAGAGAGCAGCATGAAATATCTTCAAGAAAGGGGGGAGGGAAAAAAAAAGAAATATCTTCAAGAGCATTGAAGAAATAGCTAAAAGGACAAAGAACCTCCGGCACCAGGCACATCTCTTTTACTCCACTGTTCTCATTGCATTAACATTCCCTCAAATACCTAGGCCCTATAAAAGCAGGATGAGAATGCTAATTGGGTCTCCCAAAGAGGAGTTCAATGAGCTATGCCTGGAGTATCACGCCTCACTCAAGTGAGAGGCAGAATCTGGAGTTCCGACCTCCATCGATGATCCAGCGTCAGGGATGCTGTCTCGTTTGCCCAGGCATCGAAAATCAAATGGGCTGGACATGTAATGTGATTTGAATATGATCGCTTGACTAGAGCTGTTACTGACTTGATCCCCAGGATATCAAAAGATCACGTGGCCGCCCACCTACAAGATGCTCAGACTTTGTCGTCAAGACCCTGAACGAACAATTTGAGGCTCTTCATATTCCTGAGCAAGTAGATGCTATTGGGCTACACTGGAACATGATAGGGTCAAATGGAAACATGACTGGCATCCACTCGAGCAA
Source organism: Cryptotis parvus (assembly GCA_021461705.1). NCBI lineage: Eukaryota > Metazoa > Chordata > Mammalia > Eulipotyphla > Soricidae > Cryptotis > Cryptotis parvus. The sequence continues at coordinate 11,454 of JAJIBD010004673.1, read as the reverse complement.
ATCAACAAATAATGGGATGTCAAGTGATCAAGTCACCATATATCTATGGCATAGATTTTAAACTATAGAACGGATTCATTCCTATGAAAAACTGATTTTTGGGAGGGTGGGTTTGGCTCACTTCCAGAAGTTCAGGTGTTCTTACTATATGCTGATGAATTATACTTGGGAGTGCTCAAGGACCATCGTAGAATATTGAGACTCAAACCCAGGTTGGACATTGTCAAGGCCAATACTCCACCGCTGTACTATTTCTCTAGGTTCTGAACAGTTGATATTTTAAAAAAGTCTCAAAAGAATTCAGTGGAGAAAATTATATATTAACAAATGTTACAAAATGCATTATTATAAGCAAATTATTTATTTATTTATTTATTTATTTATTTATTTATTTATTTTGCTTTTGGGGGGTCACACCCGGCAATGCTCAGGGTTTACTCCCTGGCTCTGCACTCAGGAATCACTCCTGGCGGTGCTCAGGGGACTATATGGGATGCCGGGGATCAACCCGGACCAGCATAGGCCGGCTGCATGCAAGGCAAATTCCATACCCGCTGGGCTATTGCTCCGGCCACAGCAAATTATTTAATTTTAACCAATATTTATACTATATACTGAAAAAAGTACTAGTATGCAAAAGTAGCTTCAGCATATGAAGAAATTCTAGCAAAGAAATATCATTTGAGAACTCTTTAAGGTTCACAGACATGACTTTTTACATTAAAATGGTAAAAACCAATAGAAAAATTGTCCCTCCAAAGACCAAAAGTAAGTTCTTGGATTCTTTTTTTGTGAAGTAGAGACCATTAATATAGAGATGAAATCACAGAGAACCAAGGTAGCCTAACACAAATGGGCCACAGACTAGAGATGAAGAGCCAGTAATGGTTTTTTAAAGGCAGTAAAACAATAAAGTGTAATTTTTAAAATTTTATGGGATATTAACTTCAAACTTTAAATTTGTTTTGTATTAATCTCTCAAGAGATGATGACACAATCTTTTTTTAAGTTTTAAAAAATTATTATACAACCGTGAGATACAATTACAAGGATGTTCATGTTTGGGTTTCAGTTATACAGTGTTCCAGCACCCATTCCTCCACCAGTGCCCATTTCCCACCACCAATATCCCCTGATTCCCTCCTCCTCCCCAGTCTGCCTCTATGGCAGGCACTTTGTCTCCTCCTCTCTCTCTCTCTCTCTCTCTCTCTCTCTCTCTCTCTCTCTCTCTCTTGCCCCCTTCTTTACACATTGTGGCATGCAATACATACATTTAGAGGTTATCAGATACAATCACTTTTTTTTCAGAAACAGTAAAAGTCAAAAGAAAGCTGAAAAAGGAGGAAGAAAATCGGCAATGATTTAATATGTTTCAGATGCATTGGCCCTGAATTTGTCCAGCACCATACAGCCCACAGAGCAGCTATGGCAGTAACCCTGGTGTCCCTGAATACTCCCAAACATGTGCAACTAATTTTTCAGGTCTGCAAAGCAGTGATCCTGAGCACCAAGGCGGAGTCCTCACATGCCAACCAAGAAAATGAAGTCAAGGAAATAAATTTATGAATTCATTAAGCACGCATTGATAAATTATATTAGTCATCAATTTTCAAATTAAGAACAAAATGTATGAGGATCGGTTACATGAATCAAGTGGTTGGACACATGCTTTAATTGAGTGAGACCCTGCGTTGGATCCCTGACGTGACATGGAACTCAAGCCCTGCATGTACTCCGGCACCATCAGAAACAGTCTCACAATATCAAAAGAGAAACCCATTTATTTATAATAAATATGATGATGTCAAATTTCGTATAGGAAGAGATTGAAATCTTTGTGGTTGATCAGTTAACTATGCTAATATTCTTGTCATTTGTGAAAGAATAAAAATTAATATGGACTTTAGACATTTTTGACTAAAACTTCATTTTGGTATTCTCACGATATAGTTAAAATAAATGAAAATCAGTGACAAATTATTTTTTCCAAAAATTAAAACTTCTTTGTTGTTTTGTGACTCATACTAGGTTTATGTGTCTGTAAGAGAACAACTCTAGCTGTAATTCATACACAGTTTCCTTTTATGATTAGTTGATTAAACTGGAATCAATGCCACAGTAAAATGATAGCTCCCTTAATTGGTTTGTGCCACATTCTAATAGGTTTTATTTTTCTTCTTCCTATTTTTTTAATTGAATCACTGTGAGATAGACCATTACAAAGCTGTTCATGATTGGGTTTCAGTCATACAGTGTTCCAGTACCCATCTCTCCATCAGTGCAGATTTCCTAACACCAATGTCTCCAGTTTCCCTCCTCCATCCCTCAAACTGTCTCTATGGTAGGCTTTTCTTCTTTTCTCTTTTCTTTTCTTTCTTTTCTTTTTCTTTTCTTTTCTTTTCTTTTCTTTTTTTCTTTTCTTTTCTTTTCTTTTCTTTTCTTTTCTTTTCTTTTCTTTCTTTTCTTTTCTTTTCTTTTCTTTTCTTTTCTTTTCTAATTATTCTCTTCCCTTCCCCTCCCATCCCTTCCTCTCCTCCCCTCTCCTCTTTTTTCCCTCCTCCATTCCCCTCTCCTCCTTTCCCTCCTCTCCTCTCCTATCCTTCCCTCTCCTCCCCTCTCCTCTCCTCCCCTCCCTTACCTCCTTTTTGGCTCCTCTATTCCCCTCTCCTCCCCTCTCCTCCCTCCTTTTCCCTCTATCCTCTCTGTCCTTCCCTCTCCTCCCCTCTCCTCTCCCTCTCCTCCCTTCTATTCTCTTCTTGTCTCGTCTTATCTCATCTTGTCTAGTCTCGTCCTCGTCTCCTCTCCTCTCCTCTCCTCTCCTCTCCTCTCCTCTCCTCTCCTCTCCTCTCTCTCTCCTCTCCTCTCGTCTTGTCTCCTCCCCCCCCTCTCATCTCCTCCCCTCCCTTCTACTCTCCTCCCCTCCTTCCCATTCCCTCCTCCTCTCCCTCCCTCCCCAACTCTCCTCCCCTCTCCTCCCTCCCCTCCCCTACTCTCCCCCTCTCTTCTCTTCTCCTCTCCTCTCCTCTCCTCTTTTCTCCTCTTCTCTTTTCTCTCTAGCTCTCTCTCCTTCTGATTGTTGTAGTTTGCAATGCCTATAAAAGATGGGATTTCTTACTCTTATGTCTTACTCTTATTCTAAGATGACTGCTCTGAGTTTTAATTTAGATGACAAAGAAACATTAAAATGACCAAAAGCTCTCTGCTAGGCAATCAGTTTCCTCCAAGGATACCCATAGTCTCCACAAGTGTTCCATTTCATTGTCTAGAACTTAGTGTATAGTCACTCATGTTTTCAGAGAATAGAAATGGAGAATTCATTCTGGGTAAGTAGCCACAGTGCAACTTAGAGCTGGGGAAGAAAGAACTAGCTTTATGGACCTGAGTGGACCAGGCTAAGACTAATTCAAAGTTAGTTACATGGATAAAACTGATTTCACCACAAAAATTCTTAGTGTGGTTTTTACTAGGTATATATACACAGTACCACTATATGCTAGGTAGATGCATGTACTAAGATGAAAGGTTATGTGACCGAGGAAGGAGTCGAAATACTTTGGTCAAAAATGATTTAAATGAATGTCCCTGTGATTCAAGAATATCAGGAATTCAGTTAATATTTGATGAAAGAATGAGAAAAAATTTATAATATATTCTAAGGACTGATAATTTCTTTAGTTTCTGTCATCATAGTTTAATGCTTTTGAGAAACCCCCTTCACATAGGATCCCTTAATTGGCTTGAGGAGATATGGAATATCCAATATGTTCTATCTTAAGTAAGTCTCTCTTTGGAAAAAAAATTTGAGACTGTGTTCTTTAGATTAATGAAAAAATCATATTTATTTTTTCTCTCATCTCTTCTTCAGAACAAAATGATATGCAAATTTAGTTTGAACAGTATTAATTCAGCAACAACCTGACATTTCCCTGATAAACTTGAACTGGAGTAGAGAACATAAAAGCCATTATTTTTTATCTAGTAGGTTCCTTTGTTCCTTGGTTTGAAAATCTTCCCTGACTTAGTAGTGGCACCTCTCAAAATTCCCCAGACTCTACAGACAAGACTTAGGAATTCACTTTGGAAGAAATATAGTCCAATGTACATATATTCCCTTTTGTCCAGAGGATTTTTGTACAACTCTCAGAGGGATTTGTTGTAATACACTTGTTTCTCTTGGGTAGATAAGCAATGTAAGAAAATATTCCAAAGGATAGCTGCAGTAAACAGCTGAGAATACGTAAGTAGCAGAGACTTCTGCTATAGAATTCAATCATAGTGTGTGAATAGATAAAAAATACTATAATATCCATTGAATCAGCTTATTGATAAACCAAAGATCATTTAAAAAAAGTTTTAAAAGTATTTTTTGATTAAACTGACTTTGCATTTTAAAGAGCTTTCTAAGAAAACGAAAGTCTTTTCCATCTGTCCTTCCTAAAACATACATCTTGGTTTTCAAAACATCAAGGATATTTTGAATGACTGTTGCATGACCTATTTTAATTTTTAGTGATGTTCTTTTTGCTCATTTCATGTCCAAACAGCACAGTTTGTAAGAGCATTGACAGCAATTGAAGCTAAAGAGATGTCTGAGTGGGCTCGAGATTAACCTATTATTTACTCAGTTTAAGACTGAAATTACTGGGTCCTTATATTCTGGGATAGAACTCTGTCACCCACCTTCCAATTTCTCTTTTTGAGGCCCTGCTTATAATGGACATTACATAGACTGGGAAGCAGGAAGAGGAAAAGACATACACATCTCTTCACATTTAATATTTTTCCTTCCCTTTATTGAGACAGGGAGGTGTGGGGTAGTGGAGATTGAGGGAATTGGGCAGCCGGATGGCTGCGCTCCGGCATACTCCTGACTCTGCACTCAAGAATTACTCCTGCCGGTGTTCAGAAGACCACCCTATGGGATGCCAGACATCAAACCCGAGTCAACGGAATGCAGGACAGCACCTTACCTGCCATGTTATCTTGTGACCCCATTTTCTTCCATTTTTGGGGTAACAGCTCTCAGTTTTCAGTTGTGTGGCTGACTACCTGACAGTATCAGGTACAGAACCAGTCCAGAGACTCAGAACTCCCTTTTAAGACTTTCTTCAAACTATTTCTTTGTTCTGTCCTTAAGAAAGCTCAGCCAGCCCTCTCTCTGCTGTAACTTTTTATCCTGCCAGCCTCTCTGCTCCTCCAACTCACACCTGCCAGCCACGCTGAGGAACCCAGTCTCAACTGACTCCTCAACTTTTTTTCCAACTCTTATATATCCCCATAATTTGGGTATTGGCTATCCCTTTAAGAGTTAAAGCCATCCTTTTAAGGGATCTCTTAACGGAACCCAACAACAGTCTTGCAGTCATTCCAACATTATGATGCTGGAAGGTGGATAGATTTGTTCATAGAAACACTTAATTCCAGTTTTTAATATGAAATGAAAGAGCAGAGTTGTTGAATTGCAACTAATAAACAGGTATTTTTCTTAAAATAGTTTTAGTTTGGGGCCGGAGCGATAGTCAGGCGGGTAGGGCGTTTGCCTTGCACGTGACCGTCTTGTGCAGGCCTGAGTTCTATCCTCAGCATCCCATATGGTCCCCCGAGCACTGCCAGGAGTAATTCCTGAGTGCAGAGCCAGGAGAAACCCCTGAGCATTGCCGGGTGTGACCCAAAAAAGCAAAAAAAATTTTGTTTTAGTTTAACGTAATATTTTGGATTAGTTACAACAATGTACAACAACCACAGGCAGTCTGCTATTCACAAATTTATTATTTTAGGCTGCTCAATTAGAAATGGTATTCTGATTATATGTTTGTTTACATTTTAATTATAAGTGTAATATGAAACTAAATTATTTATCTGAAATTATGATAAAATAATTAGTGTGACTCTTCCTTCCTTCCTTCCTTCCTTCCTTCCTTCCTTCCTTCCTTCCCTTCCTTCCTTCCTTCCTTCCTTCCTTCCTTCCTTCCTTCCTTCCTTCCTTCCTTCCTTCCTTCCTCCCTTCCCCTCCTTTTCAACTTTCATCCTTCCATTCCTTCATTCATCTTTCTCTCTCACCCTCCCTCCTGTCTTCTTCACACCTGACTATTCGTGATTTGCTACTGGCCCTTTGCCCCCCGTGCTCAGGTACAAGGGCTCTGGAGGCAAATCTCTGTTTGTGGCATGCAGACAAGGCCTTACCTCTTGTACAACCTTTGCTGCCTGGTTTCTTTATGTCTACATTCTCCTCATACTCTCCTCATGAAACTAAGAATAATTGTTATATTTGAGAGTAAAACCTTTTCATTTAGAGATAAAAGTGTATCATTTTCAAAATATTTATTCAGTATGTAATGCATGTAAATGTGTTGCACTAGTCATGGCAAAGAACTCAGATTTATTAGCAATAACTTATTGTAATTACTTAGGCAATGTTAAATTATGGAACCTGGGTATGTATGCAATAATTATAATAATACATTAAGTACTTCATGAGTATTATGCAGAGTGATTTGTAGAGAATCTCAAAAGGAAGGGCACTAATGTCTTTAGAAAATAGAAGACAAAGAATTTTAAAAGAAGATAAATGATACTAGCTGGAACTTAAAGGGCATATTTATAAGGGAAATTAAGAATATGATTGATAGAGATTTTGGAATATAAAAGAAAAAGAGCATGAACAGGGCAAACTATCAGAAGAGTTCAAAACACATGAATTAATATTTTGCAGGAATACAAACTTTGTAAAATATAATAATGTCAGATAAAATTTATAGGAAAGGTGTTGTTACATAGTATACTGTCAGTGACTGTTTAACGATTTGAAGTTTTTTTTTCCTTGCATAACAGAAAAAAAAATTTCTGGGTAGCTAGAGCATAACAAATAAAATCACTGCTTAGAACTGAGATAGGTGGAAGAAGGCTAAATAAATAAAGAAAAATGGCCAAGTTGTTGGTAAATGATTACCAAAACCAGAAACAATGTGTATAAGTCTACATCAGATACTTTAATTAGATCAAGCTATTAAATGGATAAAAGAAAATACTTATTTTTCATCATCACTATGGAGCAAGAAGATTCTAACTTTAGTTTGGATCATAGGACCCTATAAAAAAAAAAAAAGAAGAGTCTCCTCCACAGGTGTGTGCATGAGCCCTGCGCCTCCAGCGGACCCAAGTTGCCCAAGGGAAGAGCGGAAACTTCATCAATGGGAACCAAGGCAAAGTGCCTTGGTTTCACCATGGAGCCTTTGGGCCCTGCGCTTCGGGACCGGCCGCAGTCTCCCCCAGCGTCAGTCTCCCCACAGGTGTGTGCCTGACCCCTGCGTCTCCGCGGACCCAAGTTGCCCCAGGGAAGAGCGGAAACTCCATCAAAGGGAACCAAGGCAAAGTGCCTTGGTTTCACCTGAAAGCCTTTGGGCCCTGCGCTCCTAGAACATCCCAAAACTCAAAACCCACGCGAACACGCTTAGTGCATCCATGCGACCCTCTTACTACCTATCTTGCATGAGGTACCAGTGAACCTTGGTTCCTACCTCCTTGCTACACACCTAAACTCTGCAAAAAGACCAGACACCTACTAACTTTACTATCTAGTCCCACAAGACCCCATATTTGCAAACTACAATAGTCATAATGGTAAAGCAACACAAAAATTCCATCAAGCTCTGTGAGTGAAATCACTAGTCCAGATGAGTCAAGCAATACCAATGAGTTGTATAACCACTCTGATAAGGAATTTCGGAAAGAAATATTAAGAATTCATAAGGAATTCAAAGAAGCAATGGAATGCAAACTCAATAAAATACAAGAGGACATGATAGAAGAAGTGAGAAAATGCAAATGGAAATGACAGTTATTAAAAATGAGGTAAATGAAATGAAAACACAGTGGAAAGCCAGCATAGCAGAATAATAGCTACTGAAGAAAGAATTAGTGATCTCGAGGGACGAAGTTCCAAAAGATTCGCTACACAGCACCAGAAGATAGAAAAAAGACTCACAATTACCGAACAGACAACAAGAGATAATCGGGATGAAGCCAGAAGAAACAACATACGAATCATTGGGGGTCCCAGAAGGCCAACAAGAAAACCCTGATGAAGAAGAAACTGTCAGAGCCATAATTGCTGAGAAGTTCCCAGATCTAAAGAACGCTTGCCTCAAGATCCAGGAGGCCCGTAGGATACCAGCTAAAAGAAACCCCAACAAGAATACTCCAAGACACATCTTAATAAAAATGACAAAAGCTATAGATAGAGATAGAAAACTGAAAGCAGCAAGATCAAAGAAGGAAATCACATACAAAAGAACATCTCTAAGATTTACAGCAGACTTCTCCAATGAAACACTCCGAGCCCGAAAACAATGGTGGGATATTGTGAAAAGACTCAATGAACTGCAGGCCTCACCAAGAATTCTTTACCCGGCCAGACTCACATTCAGATATGAAGGAAAGATACACAACTTCATGGATAAGCAACAACTCAGGAACTTCATGGACTCAAAACCAACCTTAAAAGAAGGTCTGAAGGGTCTACTGTAATATGACAAAACCCATAAGCACAACAAGCACAAACAGAAAGATGACACAAAATCCCATGACAATAATCTCTCTCTCAATGTCAATGGTCTAAATGCACCAATTAAGAGACACAGAGTAACGAAATGGATTAAAAAATTGAACCCAACATTCTGCTGTCTACAAGAAACGCATCTGAATAATCAAAAAACACAGATTCAAAATCAAAGGGTGAAAGACCATTCTCCATGCAACCAACTCCTCCAAAAGGCTGGTGTGGCCATATTAGTGTCAGATAATATAGACTTCAGGCTGAAAAAGGTTAGAAGGGACAACGAAGGACACTTCTTATTAATTAAGGGGTATGTACACCAGGAAGAGATTACGCTACTAAACATATATGCACCCAACGAGGGGCCAGCAAAATATATAAAACAACTGCTAAGAGACCTCAAAGAAGACATTAACAGTAGCACAATAATAGTTGAAGACTTCAACCCTGCTCTATCAACGATGGATAGATCAACAAGACTGAAACTCACCAAGGAAATATTGGCCCTCAAGGAAGAAATGGAAGAAAGAGAGCTAGTAGATATATACAGGGCTTTTCATGCCAAAAAAGCTGAATACACATTTTTCTCTAGTGCACATGGAACATTCTCCAAGATAGACCACATGCTGAGCCACAAAGCATACCTCAATAAAATAAAAAAGATAGAAATTGTGTCAGCTATCTTTTTCAGACCATGATACACTGAAAATGGAAGTAAACCATACACAGAAAAAGAAAGTCAAACCAAACACCTGGAAACTGAACAGCTCACTGCTGAACAACAAATGGGTCATAGAAGAAATCAAACAGGAAATCCAAAAGATTTCTGGAAACAAATAAAAAATGAAGATACCAACTATAAGAACTTGTGGGACACGGCAAAAGCCATGTTAAGAGGGGAAGTTTATAGCTCTGCAAGCATACATCACTAAACAAGAAAGGGCCCACATAAATAACCTGACTACACAGCTGAAGACATTAGAAAAAGACCAACAAAAGGAGCCCAACCCAGGCAGAAAAAAAGGAAATAATAAAGCTTAGAGAGGAAATCAATGAGTTGGAAACCAAAAAAAACAATCCAAAAGATTAATGAAACCAAGAGCTGGTTTTTTGAAAAGTTAAACAAGATTGACAAACCATTGGCAAGACTTGTAAGGACAGGGAAAGAGAGAACCCAAATAAACAGAATCAGAAATAAAAAGGGTGACATCACAACAGAAACCACAGAAATCCAAAAGAACATCAGAGATTACTTTGAGAGCCTGTATACCGTGAAACATGAGAATCTAGAAGAAATGGATAAATTCCTGAAGTCCTATAACCTCCCTCGGCTGAAACAAGAAGACCTCCAATACCTGAATAAGCCTATCACCATTGAGGAAATAGAAACAGTAATTAAAAGTCTGCCCAAACACAAAAGCTCAGATTCGGACGGATTCAGTAGTGAACTCTACCAAACCTTTAAGGAGGACCTACTGCCAGTCCTTTTCAAGCTCTTCCAGGAAATAGAAGAAACAGAAACACTCCCAAACAGCTTCTATGAGGCACATATCACCCTGACACCCAAAGGAGAGAGACACAATACAAAGAAAGAAAACTACAGACCAATATCCCTGATGAATACGGATGCTAAGATCTTCAACAAAATTCTAGCAAACAGAATCCAAAGATTCATCAAGAAGATTATACATCATGACCAAGTAGGATTCATCCCGGGAATGCAAGGATGGTTCAACATTCGCAAGTCAATCAACATAATACACCATATCAATAAAAGAAAAAATAAAAACCATATGATCCTATCAATAGACACAGAGAAAGCATTTGATAAGATCCAGCACCCGTTCATGATTAAAACCCTCCAGAAAATGGGAATTGAAGGGACTTTCCTCAAGATAGTTACAGCCATCTACCAAAAGCCCATAGCGAGCATCATTCTCAATGGGGGAAAAGTTGAAAGCCTTCCCCCTTGAGATCAGGGACAAGACAAGGTTGCCCACTCTCACCCCTTTTATTCAATATAGTACTGGAAGTACTTGCCATAGCAATTAGAGAAGAAAAGGACATCAAGGGCATCCAGATAGGCAAGGAAGAAATCAAGCTATCATTATTTGCAGATGACATGATATTATACCTAGAGAACCCTAAACTCTCTACCAAAAAACTCCTAGAAACAATAGATGCATATAGTAGAGTGGCAGGATACAAAATCAACACCCAAAAGTCGGTGGCTTTTCTATATACAAATAATGAAAGAGAAGAAAAGGGATATTAAGGGAAACAATTCCATTCACAGTTGTGCCACAGAAAATCAAATACCTAGGAATCAACCTACCCAAGTGTGTAAAGGACCTGTACAAAGAAAACTACAAGACACTGCTCCAAGAGATAAAAGAGGACACAAGGAAATGGAAACATATTCCCTGCTCATGGATGGGGAGAATCAACTTTGTCAAAATGGTAATACTCCCTCGAGCTCTGTACAGATTCAATGCAGTCCCTATAAAGATACCCATGACATTCTTTAAAGAAATTGACCAAATACTCCTGAAATTTGTATGGAACAATAAACCCCCAAGGATAGCTAAAGCAATCCTCTGGAATAAGAAGATGGGAGGCATCACCTTTCCCAACTTCAAATTGTACTACAAGGCAGTAGTAATTAAAACAGCATGGTATTGGAATAAAAACAGACCTGTGGACCTATGGAATAGAATTGAGTATCCTGACACCCATCCTCAAACATATGATCATTTAATCTTTGATAAAGGTGCAATGAGTCCAAAATGGAGTAAGGAAAGCCCCTTCAACAAGTGGTGTTGGGAAAACTGGGCAGCAACATGTAAAAAAATGAATTTGGACCTGTGTCTAACACCATGCACAAAAATCAGATCAAAATG
>JAJIBD010004672.1:0-115214 GCA_021461705.1 Cryptotis parvus | reverse complement strand
TTCCTCAATCCGGCCCAGGTATGCTGGTCCAGAGACTCTCAGGCATGGGGCAGAGCTGTTCCTTGCTCTCCCTGTGCACAGCCGTTCATGAGGCAGTCGGGAGGCATGGCGGGTTCTAGCCCTGGCCCACAACCTCGGCAGAGCCTCACAACAAGCCAGGCCACCCCTCCTCACTCCACGGGCGCCGCCATTTTCCACTTCTGGACTTCCCTCTCGTCAGAACTCCACCCAGCAGACCAGCCCATCACAGCCCGGATCACCTACACCCACCCTGCAGCTTTTTCCTCAATCCGCCCAGGTATGCTGGTCCAGAGACTCTCAGGCATGGGGCAGAGCTGTTCCTTGCTCTCCCTGTGCACAGCCGTTCATGAGGCAGTCGGGAGGCATGGCGGTTCTAGCCCTGGCCCACAACCTCGGCAGAGCCTCACAACAAGCCAGGCCACCCTCCCTCCACTCCACGGCGCCGCCATTTTCCACTTCTGGACTTCCCTCTCGTCAGAACTCCACCCAGCAGACCAGCCCATCACAGCCCGGATCACCTACACCCACCCTGCAGCTTTTTCCTCAATCCGGCCCAGGTATGCTGGTCCAGAGACTCTCAGGCATGGGGCAGAGCTGTTCCTTGCTCTCCCTGTGCACAGCCGTTCATGAGGCAATCGGGAGGCATGGCGGGTTCTAGCCCTGGCCCACAACCTCGGCAGAGCCTCACAACAAGCCAGGCCACCCCCTCCTCACTCCACGGGCGCCGCCATTTTCCACTTCTGGACTTCCCTCCGTCAGAACTCCACCCAGCAGACCAGCCCATCACAGCCCGGATCACCTACACCCACCCTGCAGCTTTTTCCTCAATCCGGCCCAGGTATGCTGGTCCAGAGACTCTCAGGCATGGGGCAGAGCTGTTCCTTGCTCTCCCTGTGCACAGCCGTTCATGAGGCAGTCGGGAGGCATGGCGGGTTCTAGCCCTGGCCCACAACCTCGGGCAGAGCCTCACAACAAGCCAGGCCACCCCCTCCCTCACTCCACGGGCGCCGCCATTTTCCACTTCTGGACTTCCCTCTGGTCAGAACTCCACCCAGCAGACCAGCCCATCACAGCCCGGATCACCTACACCCACCCTGCAGCTTTTTTTCTCAATCCGGCCCAGGTATGCTGGTCCAGAGACTCTCAGGCATGGGGCAGAGCTGTTCCTTGCTCTCCTGTGCACAGCCGTTCATGAGGCAGTCGGGAGGCATGGCGGGTTCTAGCCCTGGCCCACAACCTCGGCAGAGCCTCACAACAAGCCAGGCCACCCCCCCTCACTCCACGGCGCCGCCATTTTCCACTTCTGGACTTCCCTCTCGTCAGAACTCCACCCAGCAGACCAGCCCATCACAGCCCGGATCACCTACACCCACCCTGCAGCTTTTTCCTCAATCCGGCCCAGGTATGCTGGTCCAGAGACTCTCAGGCATGGGGCAGAGCTGTTCCTTGCTCTCCCTGTGCACAGCCGTTCATGAGGCAGTCGGGAGGCATGGCGGGTTCTAGCCCTGGCCCACAACCTCGGCAGAGCCTCACAACAAGCCAGGCCACCCCTCCCTCACTCCACGGGCGCCGCCATTTTCCACTTCTGGACTTCCCTCTCGTCAGAACTCCACCCAGCAGACCAGCCCATCACAGCCCGGATCACCTACACCCACCCTGCAGCTTTTTCCTCAATCCGGCCCAGGTATGCTGGTCCAGAGACTCTCAGGCATGGGGCAGAGCTGTTCCTTGCTCTCCCTGTGCACAGCCGCTTCATGAGGGCAGTCGGGAGGCATGGCGGGTTCTAGCCCTGGCCCACAACTCCGGCAGAGCCTCACAACAAGCCAGGCCACCCCCTCCTCACTCCACGGGCGCCGCCATTTTCCACTTCTGGACTTCCCTCTCGTCAGAACTCCACCCAGCAGACCAGCCCATCACAGCCCGGATCACCTACACCCACCCTGCAGCTTTTTTCTCAATCCGGCCCAGGTATGCTGGTCCAGAGACTCTCAGGCATGGGGCAGAGCTGTTCCTTTTCTCTCCTGTGCACAGCCGTTCATGAGGCAGTCGGGAGGCATGGCGGGTTCTAGCCCTGGCCCACAACCTCGGCAGAGCCTCACAACAAGCCAGGCCACCCCCTCCTCACTCCACGGCGCCGCCATTTTCCACTTCTGGACTTCCCTCTCGTCAGAACTCCACCCAGCAGACCAGCCCATCACAGCCCGGATCACCTACACCCACCCTGCAGCTTTTTCCTCAATCCGGCCCAGGTATGCTGGTCCAGAGACTCAGGCATGGGGCAGAGCTGTTCCTTGCTCTCCCCTGTGCACAGCCGTTCATGAGGCAGTCGGGAGGCATGGCGGGTTCTAGCCCTGGCCCACAACCTCGGCAGAGCCTCACAACAAGCCAGGCCACCCCTCCTCACTCCACGGGCGCCGCCATTTTCCACTTCTGGACTTCCCTCTCGTCAGAACTCCACCCAGCAGACCAGCCCATCACAGCCCGGATCACCTACACCCACCCTGCAGCTTTTTTCTCAATCCGGCCCAGGTATGCTGGTCCAGAGACTCTCAGGCATGGGGCAGAGCTGTTCCTTGCTCTCCCTGTGCACAGCCGTTCATGAGGCAGTCGGGAGGCATGGCGGGTTCTAGCCCTGGCCCACAACCTCGGCAGAGCCTCACAACAAGCCAGGCCACCCCTCCTCACTCCACGGGCGCCGCCATTTTCCACTTCTGGACTTCCCTCTCGTCAGAACTCCACCCAGCAGACCAGCCCATCACAGCCCGGATCACCTACACCCACCCTGCAGCTTTTTCCCTCAATCCGGCCCAGGTATGCTGGTCCAGAGACTCTCAGGCATGGGGCAGAGCTGTTCCTTGCTCTCCCTGTGCACAGCCGTTCATGAGGCAGTCGGGAGGCATGGCGGGTTCTAGCCCTGGCCCACAACCTCGGCAGAGCCTCACAACAAGCCAGGCCACCCCCTCCTCACTCCACGGGCGCCGCCATTTTCCACTTCTGGACTTCCCTCTCGTCAGAACTCCACCCAGCAGACCAGCCCATCACAGCCCGGATCACCTACACCCACCCTGCAGCTTTTTCCTCAATCCGGCCCAGGTATGCTGGTCCAGAGACTCTCAGGCATGGGGCAGAGCTGTTCCTTGCTCTCCCTGTGCACAGCCGCTCATGAGGCAGTCGGGAGGCATGGCGGGTTCTAGCCCTGGCCCACAACCTCGGCAGAGCCTCACAACAAGCCAGGCCACCCCCTCCTCACTCCACGGGCGCCGCCATTTTCCACTTCTGGACTTCCCTCTCGCCAGAACTCCACCCAGCAGACCAGCCCATCACAGCCCGGCTCGCGGCCGCTTGCGGCCGCACGGTTCATTAATAAATGCTTTTTTGGAGGTGTTTAAAAGAGTTTGCCTCCCCGCCCGGCAAGCCTGGCAAGCTTCTCGTGTTGTATATGATGTGCCAAATTCCAGTAACAATTATATTAGGTCATTCCCATGACCTAATATAATGGTTTGAGGCTCTTTGTGTTCCTGTAGAAAGCCGATGCCCCTGGCTCTACTGGCATGAGACAGGACATATGGAGATATTACTGGTGCCCGCTCTAGCAAATAGATGATCAACGGGAAGATCGTGAGATCGTGATGTATATATACAGTATATATATATAGTGTGTGTATATATATGTATATATACATATATATATATATAAAATGTCCTTTCAGCAATTTTCACTATCTTGTGATGGAAATAATTGTTTTACCATTTGTGCACTGGTGAATAATTTATATTTCTTAAGTATTATCCCTTTGTTAGAAATATGGTGTCCCTTTGTTAGAAATATGGCATACTTTTTTACATTAATAGGCTGACTTTTAATTTTAGTGATAGTTTATTTCTAAGTGCAGTAGCTGTTTAATGAATATAATCCCATTACTTTATTTTTTAATTTTTCTTGCCAATGGAGTTGAATGAGGATAGAAACCACAGGAGCCTCTAACAACGGGGTGTTTTGTCCATTTTCTTCAATATATTTCATGGTCTCATGATAACATCTAACTCCACAATATATTTGGAGTCAAGTTTTATGCTTGAATATGAAAATAATGCGATTTCAACCTTTATAACATTAGAAGAGGAAGAAAAAATACCCTCAGTCATATACAGGGGTCAGAATCTGAAGCAAGTATCAGCTCAGTGTCCTCTCTAAGCATTACCAGTTACTCTTAAAATGAGATTCTGAGGGCTTATTTTTTTTTTGGGAGGGGGCGGGTAGGGCACACTAGAGATATTCAGGAATTTCTTCTGGCTCTGCTCTCAGGAATTCCTCTGGTGGTGTGCTAGGAGTCCATATGGGATGCCAAGGATCAAATCCAGATCTACCATGTGCAAGGCAAACACCCTCCCTGCTGTACCATCACAACACACCTGAAGGCACATTCCTAAAGTGAGCTCTAAATCCTGAGTTAATAGTGCAGCAAATTCTACACTGAGTTACACCTGCTTTGCTCTAGCCTAACAGACTAAGCAGGCCGAGTCTCACAACACAGCCAGTTAATAAGGTGGGCCCAGTGCTTGGGCTGAATCAATGACACTGAGGTTTCTGTCACCTCTCAAGTCTCCCACTCCCGCCTGCGACACACACACAAGTTAACAAGCAAAGAACATACGTCTGTGACTACAATCTTGGGGACTCTGGAAATCTTGAATCCCAAATTGCCACACAGGCCCTCAAACAATGCTATTCAGAATGGCTTCAGATAGTGAGTGATCTTGTAGTCTGAATGAAAGATACAGGAATATCGTTCCATAATCCAGTGTTGGATTACAGGTTTAGCTTGTTTGGGAACCTTGCTGTTTTACTCACAGCTGAATCTACTTAAGCCAAGTTTCATTCTAATGAGACCTCTCTTCTATGTAAACACTGATAGAGGGTGTGGCAGTTACAGAAGTCATCTTGACTCTGAATAACTTCTGACTTATACATCTACTAAGACTTCTATGTTTTCTAGATTGGGCACAGCACCTCTTTATTCCCACTGCACCCAGCGTGGGACGAGTTAGAATTTACCAGGAGACTACCACCCTGGCTACGTTGAGACTATAGGAAGATTATAGGAAGGATCATACTAGTTTGCTCTCAAGCAGGTGAATGTGATCCTTTCAATATACGGAGAACAAGATACTCAGAATCACCCTGGTGCAGATAATAAATAAGGACCTTGTGGGTACCATCTAGATTACATAAAGCTCATGAAATTAATATGTATTACTTTATATCAGTTCTCTCTCTCTCTCCCAGTGTTTTACATAAGAGATAATCTCAGTAGAAGTCATTAGTCCTTGGGGTAACCTTTGTTTTCACCTGTAATAGGGTGTGGCACTGCCCTTCTACAATTAGGGTTCTTTGTTGACATGACCCTCCCTGTCACAGATTACTTTGGTGTATATAAGGGGACTGACTTGAGGTCCCTGGGTTTTTTGTTCCTTTTTTTGGGTAGGACTCCTCTCAGGTGAGATACTCTCTTTTTGGTGGGAGACTTAGGCTCTTTTGTATGGTCTAAGTTCAGACCAGAACTAGAGTTCTTTCATTATATTGGATTGCTGTATAAGAGCTTTTGTACTATTAATAAAGCCTTTTTGGCATATGAAAAAATGCTCAGCATCACTAATCATCAGAGAGATGCAAATCAAAACAACAATGAGATATCACCTCACACCACAGAGTCTGGCCCATATTCAAAAGGGTAAAAGCAACAAGTGCTGGCGTGGATGCGGGGAAAAGGGGACGCCGTGACATTGTTGGTGGGAATGTCGACTTGTACAACCTTTCTGGAAAACAATATGGACATTCCTCCAAAGACTAGAAATCGAGCTCCCTTTTGACCCAGCCATACCACTCCTGGGAATATACCCTGGGAAGCCAAAAACACACAGTGGAAACACAATTCTCACTTTTATTTTCATAGCAGCACTATTCACAATAGCCAGAACCTGGAAACAACCAGTATGCCCAAGAACTGATGACAGGATAAAGAAACAGTGGTACATCTACACAATGGAATACTATGCAGCGGTTAGAAAAAATGAAGTTATGAAATTTGCCTATAAATGGATGGACATGGAAAGGATCATGTTGAGTGAAATTAGTCGGAAGGAGAGAGATATAGAATGACTGCATTTATTTGCATGACATACATATATATACATATTATGACACCAAAATCCAGTCAGTGTCAGGCGAAACGTGGATCAGGAGGTCTTACCCAAAGTGGAAATTACCGCAAACCTGTGGGAATCAGAGGTTAGGTAAGACAGAGAAGGGAACATGTGTGAATAAATGTCAAAAAGGTTTAATACCAACCTAGAACTGAGCATTAAATACAGGCAAAAAAAATGCACATGATGGCCTCTAATTGTAGTGCAACCCACAATGTGTAAGAAAAGGAAAAGAGAGAGGGAGAGAGAAAAGAGATAAAGAACCTGTCATTTAGGCAGGCTATGGGAGGGGAGGGAATTGGGGACATTGGTGGTGGGAAATGGAAACTGATGGAGGGTGGGGTGCTGGAACACTATGTGACCGAAACCTCTAAACATGAGCAATCTCACGGTGGTATAAGATTTTTTTTAAAAAATGAAAAATAAAAAAAGCCTTTTTGAAACTGTGCCGGACTCAGTTTTCATCTGTTCCCTCAGCGTCCTCAGAGGTAGAAGAGAACTTCTGTGGCAAGCCACAATGTGTAAAGGGGAGCAGAGAGAGAGAGAGAGAGAGAGACAGAAACAGAGACAGATATAGGAGATAGGAAAAGGAAAAGTGCCTGCCATAGAGACAGGCTGGGGGAGGGTAGGGAATCTGGGGACATTTGTGGTGGGAAATGTGCACTGGTGGAGGAATGGGCGCTGGAACACTGTATGATTGAAACCTAATCATGAATCTTTGTAATTGTATAACTCACTGTGGTATTAATAAAATAAAATAAAAGAACTGCAACTCCCTGCAACCCATGAGCTGTGCTTAGATATGTTACATATTCCCAGCAGATTGGTTATGTATTTATACTAACAGGAGTGTGAAAACCTGGCCCTCCTGATTCATCACCTGAAAAATCACCAATGAGATCACTGACTGTCAGGATGCTGCTGGGGTCACCGACAGTGTCAGGACAGAGGTTCTCTTCTACTTCCGAGGACGACGGAGAACACATGAAAACTCACAAGTCCGGTGCAGTTCCAAAAAAAGCTTTTAATAGTACAAAAGCTCTTCCACAGCACTCCAATATAATGAACAAACTCTAGCTCTGGTTCGAACTTAGACCATACAAAAGAGCCTAAATCTCCCACAAAAGAGAGAGGATCTCACCCGAGATGAGTCCTACCCAGAAGGAGCAAAAAGCGAAAGAGCAAAAAGCCAAAAGCCACAGGAGTCAAAATCCAAAAGCAAAAGGCGAAGGGGCCTCAAGTCAGTCCCCTTATATACACCAAAGTAATCTGATTTGTGACAGGGAGGGTCATGTCAACAAAGAACCCTAAACAGAGTGTAGAAGAGCAGTGCCACACCCTATTGCAGGTATAAACAAAGGTTACTCAAGAACTAATCCTGAGATTATCTCTTATGTAAAACACTGGAGAGAGAGGCTGATATAAAGCAATATATCTTAATTTCATGAGCTTCATGTAACCTAGATGGTACCCACAAGGTCCTTCTTATTATTATCTGCACCAGGGTGATTCTGAGTATCTTGTTCTCGTGTACTGAAAGGGTCACACTCGCCTGCTTAGAGAAAACTAACATGATCTTTCCTATAGTCTCAGCGTAGCCAGGGTGGTAGTTTCCTGGTAAATTCTAACTGTCCCACGCTGGGTGCAGTGGGAATAAAGAGGAGCTGTGCCCAATCTAGAAAACATAGAAGTCTTAGTAGATGTATAAGTCAGAAGTTATTCAATCAAGGTGACTTCTGTAACTGCCACACCCTCTAGCAGTGTTTACATAGAAGAGAGGTCTCATTAGAATGAACCTTGGCTTAAATAGATTAAATTGTGAGTGGGCAAAAACAACAAAGCTCCCAGATTAGCTAGATCTGTCATCCAACAACTGACAAAATTACCAACCAGAAAACAATTTGATGATTGGAATTATAATTTGATTTCTTAAATAAAAGGGGGAATCTAGGTAAGTTCCACCAGGGTTATGAATTATGAAAAAATTTAAAGATCAAGCAGGAAAGTAGTCTGAGCTTGGGTCAACTGTTTAGAAATTTCACATTGAGAGATGAGTGTTCAGAAAACACAGTGCAAGTAGGGATCTTTTATAAAAATCAGCGATGATTTCCTATTTCCCAGCTGCTAAGGACTTTAATAGGAGTAATTATTCTTTTTATAGTCTTTGATAAGGAAAATCAGACAGTTGGTGGGTTTGACTGCATTCAGAAATTTGCCCAGAATTCTCAACATGGAAGTTAGAGACAAGACAGAATTTTATTCAAAGATTATATTATAACCTGTCAGAATCTGACTAACAATGTGGACGCCTTTAATTTTTTCTTGCATGATGTGATGGTACAGGCTTCTAGTAGTACGTTAAATGCAATGGAGAAGTGGACTTCCTCTTTTATCTTATCTTAAAGGGAAGGATTTTGTTTTCTACAATTGAGTATAACATTAACTATGAGTTCATTGCATATGGTCTTTAGTCTTGAGCTATTTTCCTTTCAACACCTATTTTATTGAGAATTTTCATCATGACTGGATGTTAAATCTGTTAAAAGATTCCTCTGCATCTACCAATATAATCTTCATTTTTATTATTTCTTTTTGGTCATAACAGTGTATTATATTAACCAATTTGCACATACTGACACATTGCTGTATCCCTGAAATGAATTCTATTCCTTGGCAGTTGATTCGTAATAAAAAAAAATTACTCAAAACAGACATATTGACTAGTATGTATGTTCATCGCAGTGATTTATTAAAAAAAGCCAATATCATCCAGATAGGCAAGGAAGAAGTCAAGCTATCATTATTAGCAGATGACATGATATTATACCTAGAGAACCCTAAACTCTCTACCAAAAACTCCTAGAAAGAATAGACACAGATAGTAGAGTTGCAGGATACAAAATCAACACCCTAAAGTCGGTGGATTTCCTGTATACAAATAACAAAAAGAGAATAAAAGGATATTAAGGAAATGATTCCATTCACAATTGTGCCACAGAAAATCAAATACCTAGGAATCAGCTTAACCAAGTGTGTAAAGGACCTGTACAAAGAAAACTACAAGACACTGCTCCAAAAAATGAAAGAGGACATGAGGAAATGGAAACATATTCCCTGCTCATGGATCGAGAAAATCAAATTTGTCAAAATGGTAATACTTCTAGAGCTTTGTACAGATTCAATGTAGTCCCTATAAGGATACCCATGACATTCTACAAAGAAATTGATCAAACACTCCTGAAATGTATATGGAACAATAAACCCCCTCCCCCTTGTCCCCCCATAGCTAAAGCAATCCTCGGGAAAAAGATGGGAAGCATCACCTTTCCCAACTTCAAACTGTACTACAAGGCAGTAGTAATTAAAACAGCATGGTATTGGAAGCTAGGAAGTATGCTGATCCAGAGATTCACAGGCATGGGGCAGAGCTGCTACCGGCTCTCCCCTGTGCCCAGCTGCTCCACGAGGCACCCGGGAGGGATGGCAGGTTCTAGCCCTGGCCCGCCACCCCAGCAGAGCCTTGCAACAAGCCAGATGACACCCCCACTCCATGAGGGCCGCCATTTTCCACTTCCAGACTTCCCGCTCATCAGAATCCACGCAGCAGACAAGCCTATCACAGCCCGGCTCAGGCAAATGCTGTATTTAGAGGTGACTACAAGAGTATGCCACCCGCACGGCAAGCCTGGCAAGCTACCTGTGTTGTACTTGATATGCCAAATACCAGTAACATTCCCATGACGTAATATAATGGTTTGAGGCTCTTTATGTTCCTGGAGCAAGCAGATGACCTTGGGCTCTACTAGCATGAAACAGGACATATGGAGCTATTACTAGAGCCCGCTCAAGCAAATCGATGATGAACGAGAAGACAGTGATAGTGATAGTGATAGTGGTATTGGAATAGAAACAGATCTGTGGACCTATGGAATAGAATTGAGTATCCTGACACCCAACTTCAAACACATGATCATTTAATCTTTGATAAAGGTGCAAAGAGTCCGAAATGGAGTAAGGAAAGCCTCTTCAACAAGTAGTGCTTGGAAAACTGGGCAGCGACATGTAAAAAATGAATTTGGACTGCTGTCCAATACCATACACAAAAATCAGATGAAAATGGATAAAAATTCTCAATATGAGACCTGAATCCATAAAGCACATTGAAGAAAATATAGGAAAAACCCTCCACGACATTGAAGCTAAAGGCATCCTCAAAGGTGAAATACACTAACAAAGCAATTAGAAGAAAAGATAAACATATGGGACTACATGAAACTAAAAAGCTTCTGCACTTCAAAAGAAACAGTGACCAAGATACAAAGACAGTCCAGAGAATGGGAAAGAATATTCATCCAATACCCATCTGATAAGGGGTTAATATCCAGGATATATCAGGCACCGGTAGAACTTTACAAGAAGAAATAAACCAACCCCATCAAAAAATGGGGAGAAGAAATGAACGGAAACTTCAACAAGGAAGAAGTTCGAATGGCCAAAAAACATATGAAAAAAATGCTCATCATCACTAATCATCAGAGAGATGCAAATCAAAACAACGAGATATCATTTTACACTACAGAGACTGGCACATATCCAAAAGAGCTAGAACAACAAGTGCTGGCATGGATGTAGGGAAAAGGGGACACTCTTCCATTGTTGGTGGGAATGTCGACTGGTACAGCCTTTTTGGAAAACAATATGGCCATTCCTCCAAAGACTAGAAATTGAACTCCCATTTGACCCAGCCATACCACTCCTGGGAATATACCCTGGGAAGCCAAAAACACACAGTGGAAACACCATCCCTACTTTCATGTTCATAGGAGCATTATTCACAATAGCCACAATCTGAAACAACCAGAGTGCCCGAGAATTGATGACTGAATAAAGAAACTATGGTACATCTACACAATGGAATACTATGCAGCTGTTAGGAAAAATGAAGTTATGAAATTTGCCTATAAATGGATGGACATGGAGAGGATCATGCTGAGTGAAATTAGCCAGAATGATTGAGACAGATATAGAATGACTGCATTTATTTGCATAACATATATATATATATTTATATACTATGATACCAATATCGAAGGTCAGACAAAACATGGATCAGGAGGTCTTGTCAAAGGTGGAAACTGTCACAAACGTGTGGGAGTCAGAGGCTAGGTAAGATAGAGAATGGAACAGTGTGCTAATAATTGTCAAAAAGTGCTAATACCAACCTAGAACTGAGCATCAAATACAGACAAAAAGATACACATGACAACCTCTTAATGTAACCAAATTTGGAAGGGAAGAGAGAGAGAGAGAGAGAGAGAGAGAGAGAGAGAGAGAGAGAGAGAGAAATAAAGAACCTGCCATAGAGGCAGGCTAGGGGAGGGGAGGGAATCAGGGATATTTGTGGCGGAAAATGGGCACTGGTGGAGGGATGGGTGCTGGAACTCTGTATGACCGAAACCCAAATATGAACATCTTTGTAATTGTATATCTCACAGTGGTATAATAAAATATTAAATAAATAAATAAAGTTAAAAAAAATAGCCAATATATGGAAATAAGCCAAATGTCTAAAAGTCACAGATAAATAGTTGCTGTATACATATACAATACTACTCAGCTACAAGAGGAAATCTTGCTGCAGTGTGCATAAAACTAGACAGTGTTATGTTAAAATAGTCAGAGAAAGAAAAAAGACTGGGTAACGCACAGTCTTTGTGGTAGAAAAAATAAAGTAAGGAAGGGCTTAGAAAGTATTTAATGACAAAAACTACTAGGGCCTGAGTTATAGTACAGCAAGTAAACCAGACTGGGTTCAATTCCCAGTACATTTGGTTCCCTGAGCACCACCAGGAGTGATCTCCAAGTAAACAGCCATAAACAAGCTCTGAGTACCACTATGTATGGCAACAAAATGAAAAAACAAATAAAATAAACTTAAAATTAAAACAAAACAGAATTGAAGTTACAAATTTGTGGGGGTGGGGCCAGAGAAACAGCACAGCAGGTAGGGCGCTTGCCTTGCATGCAGGCGTACCCGGGTTTGATCCCCAGCATCCTACATGGTCCCCCAAGCAATAATCGATATAATTAGTGCTGGCTAGGAAAGCAGCATGGGGATGGGAGGAGGGACAGGAAAAGGTCTTTGGTGGTGGTAGGGGCAAACTGGTAATGGGATTGGTGTTAAATGATAAATGCTTGTAACAACTTTGTAAATTACGTGTTTAAAATAAAGTCGGGAAATATTAAATAAACAAATAATTTTTTTAAAAAGAGGATTGTTTACCAGCAAAGGAAAGAAGAAAACAGTACAGGGAATTCCACCTTTATCCTGGGCAGGTCTATAGCCCCAGGGCAGGATTTTATCTCAGGCTGGCGGCCCCCTGGTAGATTGCCACAGGAAGGAGGGGCTCTTACACCCTCTCCTGTTTCAGGATCACAGTCCATTACTTCTTGCAACTTCCAAGTCCCAATCTTATGGGAGGATTTAACTAGCTGACTTGACCTGGGAGAAGTAGAGAGGAGGGAGATTAAAAGAGAGCCTGGACTATCAAGAGCCTGTGGTCAGTTAGTATACAGCTGTGTGGCTGACAAACAGTATCAGGTGCAGAACTAGGCCTGAGGCTTTGAACTCCCTTTAATACTTTCTTCAAACTATTTCCTTGCTCTGCCCTAAGGCAAGCTCAGTTAGCCCTTCTCTCTGCTCCCCTAACTCTACCCTGCTCTCTGCTCCTCCAACTCATTTCTGCCAGCCAAGCTGAGAACCCAGTCTCAACTGACTCCTCAATTGTTTTTTTTCCAACTCTTATATGTCCCCATAATTTGGATATCAGCCATCCCTTTAAGAAGTAAAAGCCATTAAGGGATCTCTTAAATCCTCTTAAAGGGACCCAACAGTGGTCTTGTTCCTTTGGCCATCAGTAAGGGGAAATGGTCGTCAGTATGTCAGGGGACCCTGCCGAGCCCCAATATCTGTTGGGGATCCCACAGAACACCAACCTCCTAGATTCTTCTTTTCCCATTATTATTCCACTCCCATCTGCAATACTGACCAAACACAATTTAAAAGTTTTATGATTGCTTTTCCTCTCCCCAGCAAAAGAATTATAATCCAGATGCATAAACATAACAATTCCGTAGGCAATCAGTGTGAAAATCTGATGAAGTTACTGAAAAGGAAAAAGCATAGACAAAGATTAGAGGATTTAATGGAAAATAATTTAGAAGTGCCATCATAATATTTAAAAATTAACAAATAAGTGCCATCATGATATTTAAAAATATATTTAACAAATATATTTAAATTAATATATTTAAAAATTAACAAAGAAGTGTCATCAAAAATTTAAAATATTAACAAAGATTCTCAAACAGAGAAAGAGGGTCCAAGTAACAAAAATGTAAGAGCACTTACATTTTTTGTCTTCGTTAGAAAAGATTGAAGGTATTTAAAAAATTCCTAATAGCTATGAAAAGCACACTGAATAGTAAATCCAATATGGGAAGTGTAACAAGCAGATTCAAGCATGAATGGGGACTGTTTGAAACATACAATTACAAACGTGTTCATAATTGGTTCTTGGTAATACAGTATTCCAGCACCCATCCCTCCACCAGTGCCCCATTTCCACCACCAATCAGATTTCCTCATCTTGAAGCTTGTCAATGTTCTGCTCGGCTTGTAATTTTATGTGCAGTTCAGAGCGTCTATTGACTTTTTTATATCACCTACAATTGGGGTTCAGAAGGGTACCCAACAGACACTGGGGTTGAGCATGGTCCCCAACATATATTGGGGTTCAGCATGGTCCCCAACATATATTCAGATTTGGGAGGGTCCTCCGGCGCATTTGGGGCTGACAACTGTTTTCCACTAGCCTGACAAAGGACAAAGGACAAAGGACTAGGCCCAGAGGCTTTAAGTAGTCAAAGGCTCTCTCCTTTATCTCTACTCTCCTTTTCCCTCTCCTAGGGAAGCTGACTAGTTAAATCCTCCCAAAGTTGGAGGTTGGACATTGGGCATTACAAGAGTTGATGGATTTTGATCCAAAACAATGAAAAGGGGTAAAAAGCTACTCCTTCCTGGGGCAATCTACAAAGGAGCCTCACCAGAGATGGAATCCTGCCCTGGGAGACTCACCGGAGATGGAATCCTGTCCAGGACAGAGGCAAAATTCTTAGGGCATATTGCTTTCTCCTTTCCTTTGCTGATATTACATTTACTTCTTAATATTTCTAGTTATTTTGTATAAATATAAGAGCTGCAGACATTTATCTACACCCAGGATTAAGCTTAAAAGGGAGGCTTTTCCTGGGGACATCTCATTATACATTCCAGACTAAAGTCCTCAGGCCAAGTTAGTTTTATCCTAACCCCAACAGTTGCTTATCTTTGGATCAGGACAGTTTGTTCCATGACCATGCTCTCAGTTTATAATTCTGCTTATAATACTTAGTCTATCCTATGGGAAGGCCAGGGAAACTTATTCATGGTTTTCCCTGGTTCCATCCAGGTCCCATGACTGGACCCTTCTCTTTTGGGGTGCTATCACTATCACTATCACTATCTTCCCGTTAATCATCTATTTGCTAGAGTGGGCACCAGTAATATCTCCATATGTCCCGTCTCATGCTAGTAGAAGCCAAAGGCATCCGCTTGCTCCAGGAACATAAAGAGCCTCAAACAATTATATTAGGTCACAGGAATGACCTAATATAAATGTTACTGGTATTTGGCATATCAAATACTACACGAGCAGCTTGCCAGGCTTGCTGTGTGGGTGGCATACTGTTGTAGTCACCTCTAAATAAAGCATTTATTGATAAACCAGCTGGCGGCCGCTAGTGAGCCGGGCTATAATAGTCTGGTCTGCTGGGTGGAGTTGACATGAGAGGGAAGTCCGGATGTGGAAAATGGCGGGCCCCATGGAGTAGGGAAGGGTGGTCTGGCTTGTTGTGAGGCTCAGCTGGGGTGGCAGGCCAGGGCTAGAACCCGCCATGCCTCCCCGGCGCCTCACGAGTAGCTGGGCACAGGGAGAGCAAGTAGCAGCTCTGCCCCATGTCTGAGAGTCTCTGGTTCAGCATACCTGGGCCGGATTGAAACAAAAACTGCTTCAGGGTGTCTGTCGATGATCCGGGCTGTGATAGTCTGGTCTGCTGGGTGGAGTTGTGACGAGTGGGAAGTCCGAATGTGGAAGTCTTTGGGGTGCTAGGAACTAGAATCTATCTAAGGGGAACTGAGATTTTAAGTTAGGAAATATGATCTATACCCAGGAGTAAATATTTGAGTTAAATAACTCCTATATTACAAAGACATAGCTTTAACTATCTTCCTGTGCCTATACAAAAGGTCATTACTCTAACATGCAAAGGATATACTGGAAAAACAACATTTTACTTACAATATCTAGGGCTGGCAAGTCCACTGCACCTAGTTAGGAGATTCACACCTGCTGAGTAGGAGACAGAGGGCTGTGAACAAAGGATAATCTAACATCTAACATGTTCTTCACTTCTGAAAATAGACTCATCTAGGAAAACTCCAAGGCACATTGTACTCAAAATGACAAAAAATTCAAAGATACAGAATATTGAAAGTAGAGAGAAAAAAAGGAAGTAACATGCAAGGAAATACTGTAAGATGTACAGCAGTTCTATTTAAAGTGTCAGTCAGAACAGAATGGAGGGATATAGTACAAAAAACACAGCAAAATGGAGATGTCAACAAGAATGCTCTATGCAGCTAGACTATCATTCAGATATGAAGAACTGTAAAGAGCTTCATGGACAGGCAACAGCTTAGGAAATTCATAGACTTGAAATCAGTTTTGCAAGAAGCATTAAAATTGCTCCTTTACGAATAAGAGAAATCTATCATGTGGCATTGACTACGACACTCACAAATGGTACATACAGCTGCCCTCTACTAGATTAAGAAAGGTTAAAAAATAAAGCAATTAATCTGACAAATTTTTTTTCTGTAATTTTCTGGTAATTCTATTTCCCATTGTTTTAAGTTGTATTGGACCAAATAATATGAAATAAATGTTATATGCTTTGCCAAAGGGGCAGTTTGGGAGGCAGGGAGGGAACCTGGGGACACTGGTAGAGGGAAGGCCACACTGGTGGTGAAACACTGTGCTTGAAACAACTCTATTATAAGCACCTTGTAAATCACATGTCTTAATAAAACTAAATGATAGGGGGCCGGACGATAGCCCAGCAGGTGGGGCATTTGCCCTTGCACGTGATTCCTGAGTGCAGAGCCAGGAGAAACCCCCTGAGCATTGCCGGGTATGACCCAAAAAAGCAAAAAATAAAATAAAATAAAATAAAATAAAAAAAATAAATGATAGAATAAAAGGAAGAAACCCATGAGAAAACACCATTAGAAGCTCAAGGTTTTTAATATAGTGAAGGATAACAGGCAGTCCAAAAAAGTAAAGAGAAAATGAAAGGCACAGAATCCTCATTCAAGAAATAGCTGAGGACATGTTCAGCAAAATGAGAGGACATAGAAATGTTCACACACAAAATTACCTTACACAATATGCATCATCATTAAATACTCAGCTGTCACAATAAAGAAAAGATATTGGGGCCGGAGCGACAGCCCAGTGGGTAGGGTGTTTGCCTTGCACGCCGGCCGGCCCATGCCGGCCTGGGTTCGATCCCCGGCATCCCATATGGTCCCCCGAGCACCGCCAAGAGTGATTCCTGAGTGCAGAGCCAGGAGTAACCCCTGAGCATCGCCGGGTGTGACCCAAAAAGCAAAAAAAAAAAAAAAAAGAAAGAAAAGATATTGAAGACTTCTACAGAATCTGTAACAAATGTTCCCCTTATCCAAACACTGATAGAACTTTTCTAAATAAATAGTATCATCTACGAAAGAGCAAAACTATAAATTAACATTGCTGAAGAATTTAAAATTATTATCTAAAAATAAATATTGTTTTTATTGGGGAATAAACATTATTTTTACAGAGCAGCAATACTGGCTGATGCAGCAGAAGGCAGGAAAAGCATTTGCAACACCCGCTTATGCTTCGCCAACTATAAAATAAGACAAGATGACTGCCTTCCAACGTCCTGATGGATCAATCACATCTTCCAGAAAGGCAATTGAGATTATCCATGACTTCTACCGAATCACTTTGATAACCATGTCCACCTGCCCACATACCAAATTCTGCACGATGGATATGTTGTTCCCAATGTTCTCCGTTCTGAAATCTGGACATGCCATTTCTTCAGTAAAGAAGGGAACAGCACCAGGCCCAGACAAAGTCAGACCCGAACTCCTGAAGAATCTGCCATCAGTACTCATCAATACACTGGCTCAGCTCTTCACACACTACCTGTCTGAATGCAAGGTGCCCTCCCAGAGGAAAACCAGCAGGACAGTTCTACTATTCAAGAAGGGAGACATCCGCGACATTAGCAACTATTGCCCCATCTACCTGTTGTCTGTCATCTACAAGCTGTTCACTGAAGTCATCCTGAACAGGATTGGCAGAACATTAGAGAAGGACAATCATGCAAGCAAGCTGGCTTCCAAAAAAGGATTCAGCACAATTGACCATATCCACACGGTAACTAAACTCATTAAGATTTGTATAGAGTGGGCGGAGCGATAGCCCAGCGGGTAGGGCGCTTGCCTTGCACGCGGCCGGCCTGTGCCGGCTCGGGTTCGATCCCCGGCATCCCATATGGTCCCCTGAGCACCGCCAGGAGTAATTCCTGAGTGCAGAGCCAGGAGTAACCCCTGAGCATCGCCGGGTGTGACCCAAAAAGCAAAAAAAAAAAAAAAAAAAAAAGATTTGTATAGAGTTCAAGATGTCAGCTATGGGGGGCTAGAGTGATAGCACAGCAGGTAGGGTGTTGTCTTGCAAGCAGCTGACCAGGGTTCGATCCCTGGCATCCCATATGGTCCCCCAGCACCATCAGGAGTAATTCCTGAGTGAAGAGCCAGGAGTAACCCAAGCATCACCAGGTGTTACCCAAAAAGCAAAAAAAAAGAGATGCCACTCTGTCTAACATTCATTGATTTAAAGTCTTTGATTCTGTTGAGACTGAAGCAGTCATCAAAGCCATAGACAAACAGCGTGTTCAAACCCAATACATCAAGATCCTTCTTGAGCTGTATTATGGATTCACCACCAGGATCTCACCATTCTACAAGGAAGTCATCATTTATGTCAAAAGAGGGGTTCAGCAGGGTGATACCATTTCACCAAAACTCTTCAGCGCCACCCTTGAGAACGTCATTCGACAATTAGAATGGGAGTAAAGATAGAAGGTCGGCAACTATACCACCTACACTTCGCTGATATCGTTTCAATAACACCAACCATTAGCCAAGCATACACGGGACAGAACTGCTACCAGCTCTCCCTGTGCCCAGCAGATCATGAGGCGCCCAGGATGGAAGGTGGATTCTAATCCTGGCCCGCCACCCCAGCAGAGCCTCGCAAGAAGCCAGAGGAACCCCCACACCATGAGGGCCACCATTTTCCACATCCAGACTCCCCACTCATCAGAGCTCCAGCCAGCAGAAAAGCTGATCACAAGCCCAACTCGCTCAAGATTAGAGGTGACTAAAAGAGTATCCCACCTTGCAGGGAAAAGGGGACTCTCATTCATTATTGGTGGGAATGTCGACTAGTACAACCTTTCTGGAAAACAATATGGACATTCCTCAAAGACGAGAAATTGAGCTCCCTTTTCACACAGCCATACCACTCCTGGGAATATACCCTGGGAAGCCAAAAAACACACAGCAGAAACACCATCCGCACTTTTATTTTCATAGCAGCACTATTCACAATATCCAGAACCTGGAAAAAACCAGTATGCTCGAGAACTGATGACTGGATAAAGAAACTTTGGTACATCTACACATTGGAATACTATGCAGCTGTTAGGAAAATTGATGTCATGAAATTTGCCTATAAATGGATGGACATGGAAAGGATCATGTTGAGTGAAATTAGGCAGGAGATATAGAATGACTGCATTTATTTGCATGACATAAATATATATACATATTATGATACCAAAATCCAATGTCAGGCAAAACGTGAATCAGGAGGTCTTACCAAAGGTAGAAATTACCACAAACATGTAGGAGTTAGAGGCTGGGTAAGACAGAGAAGAGAACATGTAACGAATAAATGTCGAAAGGGCTAATACCAACCTAGAACTATTAAATACAGGCAAAAAAAAAATGCACGATGGCCTCTAAGTGTATGTATTGCAATCCACAATATGTAAGAGAAGGAAGAGAGAGGGAAAAAAGAGAGAGATGGAGAACCTGCCATAGAGGCACGCTATGGGAAGGGGAAGGGAATTAGGGACATTGGTGGTGGGATATGTGCATTGGTGGAGGGCAGGGTGCTGGAACACTATGTGACTGAAACCTCCGAATATGAACAACGTAGTAATTGTATATCTCATGGTGGTATAATAAAATATTGATCACTTGATCACTTGATTCCCGTTATTCATCGATTTGCTCGAGCGGCGCCCAGTAACATTTCCATTGGACCCTATCACGTGCCAATGTAGCCCAATGGCATCTGGTTGATTCAGGAATATGAAGAACCTCAAACCGTTCCTTCAGGGTCTTTACAAGGAAGTCTGACCATCTTGTAGGTGGGCGGCCACGTGATCTTTTGACATCCCATGGGATCCAGTTGGTAATGGCTCTAGTCCAGCGGTTGTCTCCAAATTGCATTACATGTCCAGCCCATCTGATTTTCGATGCCTTGGCAAATGAGACAGCATCCCTGATTCTGGAATAGCAACGGAGGTCAGAACTCCGGATTCCTTCTCTCACTTGAGTAAGGCAATAAAATATTAATTAAAAAAATAATATCACTATCTTCCCGTTAATCATCTATTTGCTAGAGCGGGCACCAGTAATATCTCCATATGTCCTGATTCATGCTACTAGAATCCAAAGGCATCTGCTTGCTCCAGGAACATAAAGAGCCTCAGACCATTATATTAGGTCACGGGAATGACCTAATATAAATGTTACTGGTATTTGGCATATCAAATACTACACGAGCAGCTTGCCAGGCTTGCCGTGCAGGTTGCATATTGTTGTAGTCACTTCTAAATAAAGCATTTATTGATGAACCGTGTGGCCACTAGTGGCGCGCGAGCAGGGCTGTGATAGTCTGGTCTGCTAGGTGGAGTTGTGACGAGAGGGAAGACCGGATGTGGAAAATGGCAGGCCCCATGGAGTAGGGGAGGGTGGTCTGGCTTGTTGTGAGGATCTGCTGGGGTGGCAGGCCATGGCTAGAACCCGCCATGCCTCCCTGGCGCCTCACGAGCAGCTGGGCACAGGGAGAGCAAGTAGCAGCTCTGCCCCATGTCTGAGAGTCTCTGGTTCAGCATTTTTTTAAAAAAAATAAAGAGTTAAAAAAAAAAAAAAAAAAAGAGTATCCTATCTGCACAGCAGAGCCTGGCAAGCTATCCGTGTTGTATTTGTATACCAAATACCAGTAACAATTATAGTAGTCCTCAGTCCCCATGACCTGAATGTTTTGAGGCTCTTTATGTTCCTGGAGCAAGCAGATGCCCTTGGGCTACAAAGCATGTGACAGGACATATGGAGATGTTACTGGTGCTCGATTTGATCAACAGGAAGACAAGTGACAAGTGATACAAGTGGATTAGCCAAGCGGCACAAATGATGGCTTTGACCGAGAATGTGGAAAGATAGGTCTACAGTTGAATCTCAGCAAAACTATGTTCATGAAAAACAAACTAGTTCCAGAGGCCCCATTCACTCAATGGAACAAACATCTCAGAATGCAGCAGTTAGGTGTACCTGGGTCGAGAACTCAACATGATGAACGACCTAAAACTTGAGCTGCACAGGAGGAGAGCAGCATGGAATGCCTTCAAGAGCCACGAAAAATAGCTAAAAGGACAAAGGCTCCGGCACATCTCTTGCCTCCACCGTTCTCCCTGCACTAACATTTGCCTCAGAGACCTAAGCCCTATGAAAGCAGGATGAGAATGCTATTCGGGTCTCCCAAAGAGGAATCAAAAGAGCTATGCTTGGAATATCATGCCTCTCTCAAGTGAGAGAAGGAATCGAAGTTGTAACCTCTGTGGACGATGGAGAGTCAGGGACTCATTTGCCTAGTTGTCGAAAAAAACAGATGGGCTGGACACGTAAAGCAACTTGGAGACTACTGCCGGACTAGAGCTGTTACAGACTGGATCCCAAAGGACGTCCAAAAGATCACGTGGGTACCCACCTACAAGATGGTCAGACTTCTTCGCCAAGACCCTGAACGAGCAGTTTGAGGCTCTTCGTATTCTTGAAGCAAGCAGATGCTACTGGGCTACACTGGCATGTGACAGGGTTAAGTGGAAACGCGTTACTGGCATCCGCTAGAGCAAATCGACGAATAACAGGATGTCAAGTGATCAAGTGATCTAAAAATATTTTGCTGTCCTGAAGACTTATCATTTAAATATAATGGAGGGGCCGGAGTGATAGCCCAGCGGTAGGGCGCTTGCCTTGCACGCGCCAGCTGGTGTTGGCCCGGTTCGATCCCTGGCATCCCATATGGTCCCTCGAGCACCGCCAGGAGTAATTCCTGAGTGCAGAGCCAGGAGTAACCCCTGAGCATTGCCGGGTGTGACCCAAAAAAAAAAATAAATAAATAAATAAATAAATATAATGGAGCAATTCAAGTGTTTTCATCTTTATTTTTTACGAAATTGACAACCAGTGGAGTTTACACTACCAGACTTTCCCTAAAGGAAGTGCTGAAATTCTGCGTAAAAAGAATTTCAAAATACAAAACTTGAGAAAGATTTTAAGAAACATAGAATCAGAAACATAAATAACTGAATATAAGAAATCAGTAAATCATTGAGATATAAAATAAGAAAATACACATAAATAACTTAATATCAGCAAATAAAGACTTTCAAATGTAGAAAGTTTGGCTCATCCTTTATGGTAACCACAAAGCAAAAAGTGAAACAGACACACTTCAAAGTAAATAGAATCACCAATGCCAAAATCACAAATAAAAAGGGTAGATAAAGCAAATTGTCTGAATTAATCAGTCAAAAGACAGGATTTAATTCTAAACAGTACAGTATGATCCTAAACCATAGAATGTACAACCCCTACAAATACCACCATCACATTTTCTACAGAAATTAAAATTACTTGTTCATCATAAAAATAACTAAAATCAATAAAACACATTCTTTCTCATCTCCTTAGGAAATTCACTAATGCATTTAAACATAAAAATCAGAAAACCTGCAAGTCAGTTACAAATCCTTTACAGGTACAAAGATACTAAGTCAGTATTGAGACATAACTATATAAAAATCAACAAACATTTGAGAAAAGCTAAAATGTATGAACACATCTTAAACCAAACAAAATCAGTGAAAAAAGAATTTTCAAAAGGTCTAACTCAGAAATGGTCAAAAAGACACAAAAATAGGTAAAAGGGCAGGATTCCTTTATTTTCTCGCTTTTTGCCCTAGTTTCATGATTAAAAGAAAACAGGGGCCTTCCCAGCACTGCCAACAATCCTTGACCTGCTCAGAGTCAAAGTCAACAAGGATAAACTCAGCAGCGTAGCTGACGGTGTGTAATGGGGGACGGGGAGGGAAGGGGGGAGAAGTCTGCATTCAGTGCTGGGGACCTGCACACCTGAAGGCAGGCATTCCATTCCGTTAGGCTCTCAATCCAGGCACATCGTACCTCTTTTCCACTTTTTTCTTTTCTAGTTTTTCATTTTAGCAAGAAGCTATGTACTTAGAATCTGACAACATTCTCAGTTTCTGCCCACTGCAGAGAAAGTTAGCTTCCTTAGCTCTAGCACAAGCACAACCTGCAGTACTTCAACTTAAAGGAAGCCTTTCCATGCACCAGGTGGTCATTTATGAGTATAGTTCATATACTACTTGGCAGCATTTCCAAGGACTTACACTTCTGTTGCTCACAGTGACGATGAACTTAGTAACTGACTCTCCTCCCTTCCGATTTCACCCATCTCTGCTCCCTACTCTTCCAACCAAGGAATTTTCAAAATATACATTCTGATTTTTACCATGAACTCTAGTTTTTGAGAGTACAGATTGAGATCATTTGTATCACAACCTGCGCTAAATAAGCAAATTTGCAGGATGAACTTGCAAATCGATTATTCACTTGGTAACTGGCAATGGCAATCTCATGGCTGATGATATGGATGATGGAGATTATATGCCCAGCATTCAGCAAAATCACAATTGTAAGATGCACTCAGGAGTAAAGAATTTAGGGTGAAACACATGGGGAAGGCAAAAGTGCTGACTACTGGCCAACATAAAAGACCATGGAAATTATGGTTTATAGATTGTCAGTGTTACTGAAGGCTTGTAAAAGGAAGATGGCACCTAGCTTAAATAAACATCAAATCAACATGCACTCATGCTGTGAAGTTCTTTCAGCCAGTATATAAAAAACTCTTCTGTGGCAAGAGAAAACATGGGCTTAATTTTAAGTAAAAATAGCAGAATTTAAAAGAGACAAATAAAAAAATCAGAAGGCCTTTGATATAAACACACAACTGGGGGTCAAGGGATAGCACAGCAGGTAGGGCATTTGCCTTGCATGCGGCTGACCCAGGTTTGATCCCTGGCATCCCATATGGTCCCCTGAGCACTGCCAGGAGTAATTCCTGAGTGCAGAGCCAGGAGTAACCCCTGGGCATCACTGGGTGTGATCCAAAAAGCAAAAAAAAAAAAAAAAATTGGGGGCGGAGCAATAGTCCAGCAGGTTGGGGGTTTGCCTTGCACATAGCCAACCCAGGTTTGATTTCCTGGCATTCTGTATGGTCCCCCAAGCACCGCCAGAATTCCTGAGTGCAGAGCAAGGAATCACCCCCCGAGCATTGCTGGATGTGACCCATAAAGCGACACAGACACACACACAGACACACAGAGAAGTAAAAGAACAGGACACTGGGGTGAGGGCACAGAACTGAAATTCTAGAATCTCAGAATAGATTCTGGGTGGTGGTGCAAGGGGACCAGGGTGGGAGATAGTACAGGCATTTTTTTCAGGAGTCATGGTAAAGAGTTCGCTGTAGGGCTGTGACCACCACAGAGTCATTTCAGGATATCAGAAATACAAGGAATTAGTAAGGACAACTACAACTGATCATATTTATACTGCAAAGCTAGGGTCAGTTACACATTAAAGGGGGTCTGAAATGCAGGAGCTCATGGAAATAGAATTCCAAAGATGGTAACCCAGTGCCCTGTAATAACTATACTCATATATGTGGAGCAACCATAAACCAAAAACGATATACATAACAAAGATGCCACCACATTAGAACAGCCGACTGTTAGTCCACAGAGAAATAGAACTTGTGAGAGGAAGATGATAAGTAATAATTATTTCTTCATCAAGACACACAGCATTCTGCAGTAGTGGAGACCAAAACTTGTTCTTATAAATTTTGTAAAGTTAGAAATTGAAAAATTGATTGGTCCAGCTCCACTGACCATATTTTCTACTGCAGAGTTCCTCTAATAATTTTAATTTTTTGGGCCACACAGGGCAGTGCACAAAAAGTCACTTCTGCTGGAGACAATATAGGGTGCCAGGAATTGAGTCTAGCTCATCTGTGCACAAAGTAAACACCCTACCTGCTGTACAAGCTCTCAGTTTTGTGTAACATCTCTGTAAGACACTGAATTACTAACATGACAACATTCAAAACAAATTGAAATGATTAAACAGAATCAATAACCCGAAGTTTCTTCTTCAGTATAAACCATATTTAACCATGTTAGTCATAGATCTGAATCTTAGAATCTCTAGTCTATTTTATTTTGCAATATAAATATTATCATTGAAGTCAAGAAAGATGACTGCAACATATGGAAAAAACAAGAAATCATATGTAAAAAAGCACAATAAAATCTGTGTCAAGTGCCAGTAGTAAAATATTGTAGAACTTACCAAACAGTAACACCATAAAACAAGATCTTAACTAGAGATTTTAGTTTATTTGGAAAGAAACAATTACATTTACATTAAAAATATTTAATTAAAACATAGACATCAAGACATGGAATGAACTATGTAACTGGATGGGTAAATGAAGCTTTTACTTTTTCTGAATAATCCTAAGTTTAATGCTTTATTTCAAAATCCCAAGAACATTTTAAAATGCACAAAATACTATACTTGTGATGAAATGTTCAATGCAAAAAATAAGATTCAAAGGATTAATGACATACTAGATGGAACTATAGTTATGAAATCAGTGGCACTAAGAAAGAGTGAATCACTTATGATCAGTGATTACAATTGACCCCACTGTACATTAGCTTGTAAGACCGGGTGCTTTGAAAATGACTCAAATGATTAGTTCCAAATGCTGTTTGGATAATTACACAAAGTGATGTCATTACAAGAAAAAATTTGTGTAAAACATAACACTTTGGATTCCTCTGTGAACTCACCAATGCACCCTCTTTCCCCACTCGCCCACGGTACACAGGGACGTCCTGGTCAAAGCCCCTCAAGCACAACAACAAGGCCGAGAAGCAAGGCAAGTGCCAGGTGCTCATCTGGACATGCTCCAAAGTCATTACGAGGTTCCTCACCGTCATGACGAAACACGCTTACATGGGTAAGTTTGAAATCACTGATCACAGAACTGGGAAAACTGTCGTGAACCTTACAGGCAGGTTGAACAAGTGTGTCGTGGATCAGCCCTGGATTCAACATGCAGCTCAAAGATCTTAAAAACGGCAGAAAAAAACCTGCTCCCCGCCTGTATTGACAACCTCAGGGGCATCATGGACCATGAAGAAGATGAAAACCCACAGGAGGGAAAAATTCTGGGATTCTTTTTCTAGGGGAAGTAATAACTGTGAGTCAATAATGTCTCACTGGGGGAAATGCCCTTTCCTGAAACAAAGAATGAAATGGTACAAAAATGAACACTCTTGAGGAATTTGAGAAAAGGTGGCAGACAAGACACGACTCCTCTCCACCTTTCTCGATGCCCAACAGCACTCAAGGGACCATGTGTTGGTAGTCATTTAACCCAAGCTTCCAAGATGTAAAAGCTGGTGTGCTTGGGGCCAGAGATAGAACACTTGGTAGGGTGCTTCGCTTTCACACAGCGGATCCCAGTCTGATCGCTGGCATACCAGATAGTCGTGGAGTTCTGCCAGGAGTAAATACTGAGCATTTCCAGGTGTGACCAAAACAAAAGAAAAGTTGGTGTGCTCCAGCCCTTTGAGCCATCACACCCTGGTCCCTTAGATAAGAGGTCAACAAAGAGAAATAAACACCCTGAAGAAGACTAGACAGCTGGAAGAAAGAGATCAGGCACAGGAAGAAGTGGGAAACATCAGAGAAGTAGGTAAACTGACAATAAGGAGCGTATTTATACCGTAAATACTGTTCCACTGCAAAAATCGTAAATTTTTGCCATTCTCAACAAAATGGAAGGAGTTTGAGGGAATCATATGAAATAAACCAGAAAAGGAGAAAACGTATTGGCTGCTTTCACTTGTGTTCATGAATTGATGACTAGAGGAAAAAAATAAAGATAAATCAGTGATCACTGAAATTAGAACAAATATTACTTCAGAAGAAAGGATACTAGAGAAATGAAGCGGAGAAGAGACCTTTTTAGAAATGAATCAGTTTCCTTAGAAAAAGTATTTTTAAGTCCACAAAATATTAAGAATCTAAATGAACAACTGTTTACCATGCTTATTGTATTAAAATGTACTTTTATCTCAGAGAATACACTGTGAACAAAATTAAGAAAACTAGCATCAGCAGGGAACTATAACAGTAAGATTTTTAAAACAATACCCACATTTTCATAAGCAAGGAAACAAGACAAAATATGTAATTTAGAAAATCACAGAGAAAAAAATAGTAAAAGGTAATCAGTAGAAAAAAAGAATATAAATGGTTGGAATCTGGAATTTAAAATACATTTAAATTTATAATTAAGGAAATACAAATCAAAACAAAATTAAAACTGTTTCCCCCCAACCTCCCAATTTGATGTGCGTTAAGAGCTCTGTAACTATAGATCTGTTAGAGTCCCTGGTAAACACACAAATTTTTTTTTAATTTTTTATTTTTACAATTACAAAGATATACAATTAAAAAGTTCATATTTGGGTTTTGGTTATACAGTGTTCCAGCACCCATCCCTTCACCAGTGCCCATCTCCCACCACCAATGTCCCCGGTTCCCTCCCACCTCCCCAGCCCTCCTCCATGGCAGGTTCTTTATTTCTTTCCCTTTCTCTCTCTTTTCTCTTTTCCTTCCCTTCCAGACTATGGATTACAGAACATACATTAAAGGGTTGTCATGTGTATCTTTTTGCCTCTATTTAATGCTCAGTTCTAGGTTGGCATTAGTACCCTAAACAATTGATAGCACAATGTTCCATTTTCTGTCTTACCTAGCCTCTGACTCCCACACATTTGTGATCATTTCCACCTTTGACAAGACCTCCTGATATAATGTTTCACTTGACCTTGGATATTGGTATCATAATATGTACATATATATTTATGTTATGCAAATAAATGCAGTCATTCTGTATCTGTCTCTCTCCTTCTGGCTAATTTCACTCAACATAATCTTCTCCATGTCCATCCATTTATAGGCAAATTTTATAACTTCATTTTTTCCTAACAGCTGCATAGCATTCCATTGTGTAGATGTACCAATGCTTCTTTATCCAGTCATCTGGTTGCTTCCAGATTCTGGCTATTAAACACGCAAATCTTAACACATAAATTGTATAGATGGGGCCAGAGCGATAGTCCAGCGGGTAGGGTGTTTGCCCAGCACGTAGCCGACCCGGGTTCAATCCCCAGCATCCCACATGGTCCCCTGAGCACCGCCAGGAGTAATTCCTGAGTGCAGAGCCAGGAGTAACCCCTGAGCATTGCCAGGTGTGACCCAAAAAGGCAAAAAAAAAAAAAAAAATTGTACAGATATTTAGATAACCATTTGGTAGTATGTCTGAAAATATAAACAAACGAAAACGAAACAATTGGGCTCTTCCTCCTAGTCCTCCACCTCCATGCCAGCAACCCCAGAAGA
The DNA here is from genome assembly GCA_021461705.1 of Cryptotis parvus. NCBI lineage: Eukaryota > Metazoa > Chordata > Mammalia > Eulipotyphla > Soricidae > Cryptotis > Cryptotis parvus. The sequence goes on along the minus strand of JAJIBD010004672.1, from coordinate 86,854 downwards.
GAGACACTCCAGACCAACAGTTCCGTCGGCATGCAGCCACATGACAGTCTTAGATAATACTGGATGTTAGGATTAGGTCCTTCCCAGGATTTTTTCACATTTATACACTGTATACAGTTCTAGGCAGGTTCTAGACGTGGCCCATCATCCCAGTGAGCCTAGCAAGAAGCCAGAGGAAACCCCACACCATGAGGTCACTCATTCTCAATATCCAGACTCCACAGCTCCTCAAAGCTCCACCCAAGAGAAAAGCTGATCTTTCCCTGTTGAGGTTCATCAGTAAATGCTCGAGGTGAGAGCCTTCTACTGAGAGTAGAAGAGGTAGAGCCTTCTACCACCTACACGGCAGAGCCTGGCAAGCTACCCGTGTTTTATTTTATTTGATATGCCAAAACCAGTAACAATATGGACCTCATTCTCATGACTGAATGAATGGTTTGAGGCTCTTCCTGTTCCTGAAGCAAGCAGATGCCCTTGGGCTACACTTGCTTGCAACAGGACGAATGGAGATGTTACTGGTGCCCGCTGGAGCACATCGATGAACAACAGGAAGACAAGTGATACAAGTGAACCAAAACAATACCATTTTAAGGTCCACCAGTCCTAGTAAAAGGATAAAAATGCATACAAGGAATTATTCATTATAGCAGTTGTAAAAGCAACACTTATAATTTTTCTAACTGTCCAAAAATAGTGAACAAAAGACATTTTCATAATCTACAACATGAATTAACAATAAAAGGGCCATCAAAATGTACAAATACAGTTGTTGATACCCCTAAGTGGAAAATTTTCAGAAATATGTACAGTATATACAGAATGAAATAATTTTAAGGGGGCTGGAGCGATAGCCCAGTGGTAGGGCGTTTGCCTTGCACGTGGCCGGCCTGTGCCGGTCCGGGTTCAACCCCGGCGTCCAATATGGTCCCCCGAGCACGCCAGGAGTGATTCCTGAGTGCAGAGCCAGGAGTAACACCTGAGCATTGCCGGGTGTGACCCAAAAAGGCAAAAAAAAAAAAAGAAAAAGAAAAGAAAAGAAAGAATTTTAAAAGGTGTATCAGTATAGAAAAAGTCTGGGATAAAGAATAAAATGATAGCAGGTCATCCATGGATATTGAATTGGAAAGTGAGATAGTCACATACTTAGCATTTTGTTTTTAATCCTTATTCAAGATGCATACATTCATGGACAATTACATTGCTCTTGGTATTTTTCATAACATTACTTTTACATAAAAGGAAACCTAAAAAAACAAATTCAGGCAATCCGGTCCAACCCTAGCTTTTGACTTCACTTTCAGTTCTGCTACATTCCATTTTTCACCACTTCCTTTTTTTTTTTACACTCTATGGCAAGACATGAGTGTTCTCATTCCCCCCAGTCTCTTATCTTCAAATCTCACATTTCACCAATCATAAGAATTTATACAATCTACTTGAATATGCATTTTAGTTCCATATATTTAACTATTTGACGACAGATGGTCTCCAAAGTGATATGTAATAACATCCAACATATCAAACGGTGTTATTAAAGGAATAAAATCTTGCCATTTGTGACATGAACAGACACTAAAGGTATTATGCAAAGTATGTAAGATGGAGAAATAAATATGATTTCATTAATGTGGACCATGAAGAAACAAAGTAGGTAAAAAAAACTTAGACACAAAAGATTGGTGAGAAGGTGGTGGGGGAGAAAAGCAGTTAACTGTAAGGGATGTGGATCACCATGATACAGAAGTATACAAGACCTATCAAATATATCAAATATATAGTATACAGAAATATCAAAGAATGCCAGATCCAGAACATGCATCGTTACTCCAGTAAATAAAAAATGTAATAGTCCCCCAAATAAACAATCAAAACAAAAACAAAAACCTTTTTCAAGGGGACAGAGCGATAGCACAGTGGGTAGGGTATTTGCCTTGCTCGCAGCCAACCCAGGTTCGATCCCAGCATCCCATATGGTCCCCTGAGCATCACCAGGAGTAATTCCTAACCAAAAGCTAGGAGTTAACCCCTGAGCATTGCCAGGTATGACCCAAAAGCAAAAAAAAACAAAACAAAAAAAAAAAAAAAAACCTTTTTTCAAAAAAAACTAAAAACAGGGGCCGGAGTGATAGTCCAGGGGTAGGGGCGTTTGCCTTGCACACGGCAGACCCAGGTTTGATACCCCGGCATCCCATATGGTCCCCCAAGCACCACCAGGAGTAATTCCTGAGTGCAGAGCCAGAAATAACCCCTGAGCATTGCTGGGTGTGACCCCAAAAACAAAAAAAAACAGAACAAAACCTTTTTCATCACATCCCCACCAACAGATTGTTCCCATTATTCTTGCTACGCACCATTTCTCACTGGTGTGAGAGGATATCTCATTATCTTGATCTAATTTCCATAATAAGTAAGTGATGAATACTTTATGTGCCTGTTAGCCGACAACAGATCACCTGATCATGAAGACAAGACATATAAGCACAATGGAATATTATGCAGCTGTAAGGAATGATGAAATATTTCAGTTTGCTGCAATATGGATGGAACTGGAAGATATATTAAATGAAGCAAGGATAAACACAGGATATCACTTATATGTCGTATTTAGAGTAACTGGAAGAAGAAATGCAATGGTTTATGGGGGACGCCTAGATCATCCTTGGCACCTGAGTATATGGAGAAGGAAAAAAATGAGTGGAGAGGGAGAAGAGATAGATGAGAAACAACGGGGGCCCATGTATGGTGTTGAGTAATAGAGCTAAATATTCAACCACAGTCAACAATGAAATCATGAGACCCATACCTTAATAACCAAATTTAAGAGGTGCCTGTCAAGAGGGCAGGCTGGAGCTTTCGGCAGGACTTGGAGAAGGAATCTAGGAATATTCGGGAGGAAAGCTGACAGTGGTGGGATCAGTTGTGGTATATTTTATGCCGAAGGTCTAAGTATGAGTAACTCTCAATTCACAATCTGTATCACTGTCTTCCCGTTTATCATCGATTTGCCCGAGCGGGCACCAGTAACATCTCCATCTGTCCTGTCTCATGCTAGTAGAGCCCAAGGGCATCTGCTTGCTCCAGAAACATAAAGAGCCTCAAACCATTCCATCAGGTCATGGGAATGAGGACTATAATTGTTACTGTATATCGTGGCTTTATTTTCCAGGAAGATTATAAATCCTTCCAAAGAGTATTTAAAGATCTTGAATGTGAAGATTATTTTAAGTCTCATTTAACAGTTCAAATGACAAGAATGTCGACAAATGTTTACCACTTCTTACCACCTCACTACTAAACAAGAGCAGCATTTAGGGAATTCCTTAAGAACAGCTTTCAAAGTTTAGAATTCAAACATCATTCAAGAAAGCTGTTCTTGCTATAAAGTCAAACACTGACACAGTAAAACATATGCTAAAAAATCAATGATGTATGCTTTAAAGCATTCAATTCACAATGCTTTAATAAAATAAAATTGGGGGGAGGGGGAAGAGCTCACAATCCAGTCATTAATCCATGCTGTTAATAGCAGTTTCCACTTCCAGAAAAGAACTGAAAACAAATTTACTTTAAATTTTTCAGAACACACCTAAGATCTAGAAGTTATTTGAATATCATTCACTATCACTATCACTATCTTCCCGTTAATCATCTATTTGCTAGAGCGGGCACCAGTAATATCTCCATATGTCCCGCCTCATGCTAGTAGAAGCCAAAGGCATCTGCCTGCTGCAGGAACATAAAGAGCCTCAAACAATTATATTAGGTCATGGGAATGACCTAATATAAATGTTACTGGTATTTGGCATATCAAATACTACACGAGCAGCTTGCCATGCTTTGCCATGCGGGTGGCATACGGTTGCAGTCACCTCTAAATAAAGCATTTATTGATAAACCACGAGGCCGCTAGCGGCCGCAAAGCCAGGCATTGATAGTCTGGTCTGCTGAGTATTTGAATATCATTAATATCATTTAACCCTATTAGATGCCACAGTTTAAGTACAGAGAAGAAACAGAGTTCAGGGAACACTAAGAGTAAGGCTTTATTTAAAAAAAAAAATTTTTTTTTTTCTTTTTGGGTCACACCCAGTGATGCTCAGGGATTACTCTTAGCTCTTTGCTCAAGAATTACTCCTGGCGGTGCTCAGGGGATCATATGGGATGCTGGGGATCAAACCCAGGTTGGCCTCATGCAGGGCAAATGCCCTACCTGCTGTGTTATTGCTCCAGCCCCCAAGTATATGGCTTTAAAAACTAAGAAATGGCCAGTATCTTTTTACAGAAGGCAAAATGTTTAACTTCCTTGGAGTTCTTTCTATGGCAAGGACCTTCAGCAGTTTGGGTCTGGGTCAGTGAGATGGCTCAAAAGGCTGAAAAACAGATCTCGCACACAGGAGACTGAGTTTGTTCCCTATCGTTTGGTTCCCCAAGCATGGCTGGGTATGGCCTTACTGGATTCTAGGGCCAATGTAGCTCATCTTTCACAAGTTTAGGCCACACATGGCAGTGCTCAGGAGATCGTAACTGAGGAGGGGACAACACTAGGGTTGACTACAAGCAATGTAAGCTTAACTTCTGTACTATTTCTCTGGCCCCACCTCAGTTTTTGAGGTATCAAATTACATTCCATTCCATGGACACCAAGACTGATTCAGAAAAGGCTCCATGGGACTTAACATGTGTATTAAGAATCCTTGGAGAGAACGGATAACCCAGTGGAAAACACATTACAAATTTTATTTTTTGCTTTTTTTTTTGGGGGTCACACCCGGCAATGCTCAGGGGGTTACTCCTGGCTCTGCACTCAGGAATTACTCCTGGCGGTGCTCAGGGGACCATATGGGATGCCGGAATCGAACCCGGGCCGACACAGGCCAGCCTCGTGCAAGGCAAACGCCCTACCCGCTGGGATATAGCTCCGGCCCCCACATTACAAATTTGAGTCTTGGAAATAACAATGGTCATTCCTTAAGACATTTAGAAATGACTCTGCCTGAGCTGAATTAAAAAAAAAAAAGCTAAATTAGAATATACCCCCTTCCCTCAAACTTTCACTCAATACCTGACTGCATTTCTGAACCACAGATTAAGTTTTGACTAACTCAAAACCTAACTCTAGTTTTAAGTAGAATACAGTAACTACATCACAGTGAGAAAGGCTGTCATAATTGACTTCATGTACTATTCAAAAACCTCAATTTTAAATATACATATTTGGGCTACTCCATAAAGAGTACTTTAGTAACAAAACAAGACAATCATTTTTTTATGTCCATGTCAGTTTCCTCATTCACAAAAATGAGGAAACTGTTTTTAAGATTAAATGCGGACATTATTCAATAACACATAAACAAAGTACTGTTAACTTCTTAGAATATATGATACTAAGATCCCAACCACTCAAATCACAAAAAACACCAGAGCCAGGGTATATGCATATAAAGCTGAGTGGTCTAGAGCTTGTCCTGCATGTCCAGGGTGCGAGGTTCAATGCCTGGAACTACAAGAGAAAATACTACATAACAAAGTACAAAACATATTTGAACACTAAGAAAACCCCCTTAATGAGGAAGTATGAAAATCCTTGTTGTTCTTGAGAGGGAGGACGCACACTGGTCATGGGTGTGGTACTGGAATTACGTGCATGAGAAACCAGTAAGAGCCACTGTAAACCACAAAATCCTAATAAAAGTTTTTAAGATTGAAAAAACAAAATCTTTATAATCTAGTATAACATGAGTATTTATTAATAATTTTATTTTTAAAGAGTACTGTGCCAAGAACTATCCTGGTTCTGTACTCAGGATGTGACTCGGCAGTGTTTGGGAGTAGTGCTAGGGATTCAAATGAGGTTCACCAGGCAAACAGACACCCTGTACTGTTGGCCCCCTTTTTCTTTCTATAAGAGATTAAGACAGTACTGTAGGCATACTAACATAATAACATGAAATTAAATTTTGGTTCTATTTATACTATTATAATCCTGAGCCATTTATAAGCCTCTATAAAACTATCTCCACTGCGGTCATAGCGATATAGTACAGTGGGGAGGGCGTTTGCCTTTCACGTGGCTGACCAGGGTTCTATCCCCAGCATACTATGTGGCCTCTGAGTAATGCCAGGATTAACTCATTAGTGCAGATCCAGGATTAACCCCCTGAGCATCATTGTGACACAAAAAGCAAAAAATAAGATCAAACTACCTCCACATAAAGTAGGATGTTCTAAGATAAAAACAAAATGCATTTACATAATAAATTCTTGATAAAATGTATAATTTGATTCTAGAATTATTTCAGAAAAATGAATCTAACATTAGGTACTCATCTCTCATAGTAAGTTTTGTTGACTCTTTTACATCATAAAAATCCTTTAGAAACATAAAATTACCCTGAGACCTTAATTTATATAAGTACTGATAAACAAAGTGTCAGTGGAATATCTGACCTTTTATTACAAATTGATTTAACTACAACAAAAACACTAGGACCCAGGATTCCTAACACTGTTGGATGGCAGGCTTAGCTAGCTTGGGAGCTTTGCTCACAGCTTCATCTATTTACATGTTCTTAAGCAAAGTTTCATTCTAATGAGATCTCTCTTCTATGTAAACACTGATAGAGGGTGTGGCAGTTACAGAAGTCACCTTGACTTTGAATAACTTCTGACTTATACATCTATTAAGGCTTGTATGTTATCTAGATTGGGCACAGCTCCTCTTTATACCAATTGCACCCAGCGTGGAACATTAGAATTGACCAGGAGACTACCATCCTGCCTATGCTGAGACTATCATTTAAGAGTATAGGAAGGATCATACTAGTTTGCCCTCATGCAGGTGAGTGTGACCTTTTCAGTATACGGAGAACAAGATACTCAAAATCACCTTGGTGCAGTTAATAAATAAGGACCTTATGGGTACCATCTAGATTAATGGAGCCCATGAAATTAAGATATATTATTTTATACCAGCCCCCTCTCCAGTGTTTTACATAAGAGATAAATCTCAGAAGGGATTAATCCTTGGTATAATCCTTTGTTTATACTTATAACAGGGTGTGGCACCACCCTTCTACAAGCTGTTTAGGGTTCTTTGTTGAAAGGAATCCCCCTGCCAACAGTTAGGATTACTTTGGTGTATGTAAGGGGACTGACTTGAGGCGCTCAGCCCTTCCTCCTTTCTCTTTTTGGGTAGGACTCCTCTCGGGTGAGATCTCTTTGGTGGGAGACTTGGGCTCTTCTGTAAAGTCTAAGTTCTGACCAGAACTAGAGTTCTTTCATTATACTGGATTGTGGTGGTAGAGCTTTTGTACTATTAAAAGCCTTTTTTTGGAACAGCGCTGGACTTGTGAGTTTCATCCATTTTTATCCGTTCCCCGGCGGCCTCGGAGAAGAGAACTTCTGTCCTGATACTGTTGGGGACCCCAGCAGCTCCCCGACATAACACCAAGTGTTTTCCTCTATTATCTGTACTGTACAGATTGAATATAAATTCTTTTTATTTTATTTTATTTTTTTTTTTTTCGGTCACACCCGGCAATGCTCAGGGTTTTCTCCTGTCTCTGTACTCAGGAATTACTCCTGGTGGTGCTCAGAGGACCATATGGGATGCCGGGGATTGCAGCCACGTGCAAGGCAAATGCCCTACCCGCTGGGCTATCACTCCGGCCCTAAATTCTTTTTTTTTTTTTTTTTTTATTATACCACAGTGAAACACACAATTACAAAGGTGTTCATAATTGGTTCCTGGTAATACAGTATACCAGCACCCATCCCTCCACCAGTGCCCCATTTCCACCACCAATGTACCCCACCCCCTCCTGCCCACCCCCCATGCTGCCTTAATAGCAGGTACCCCAGTTTCCTCTCTTTCTCTCTCTCTCTCTGTCTCTGCATCTCTCTCCCTCTTATTTTACACATTGTGGCTAGCCCTGCAGGTATTTAGAGTTTATCACTTAAGTCTCTTTGTGTATATTCAATGGTGAGTTTTAATCTGCCATTACCATTTCCCACATTTAGTAAAACACTGGTATCTATTTATGTCATATTAATGAATGCAGTCATTCTATATCTGTCCTTTTCCTTCTGACTAATTTCACTCAGCATGATAGTCTCCATGTCCATCCATTTGCAGGTAAATTTCATAATTTCATCCTTTCTGACAGCCGCATAGTATTCCATAGTGTAGACGAACCACAGTTTCTTTAGCCAGTCCTCTGTTCTCGGGCATTTAGGTTGTTTCCAGATTCTAGCTATAGTGAATAGCGCAGAGATGAATAAAGAAGTACAGATAGTGTTTCTGCTATGTGTTTTTCGGTCTCTGGGGTATATTCCCAGGAGTGCTATTGCTGGATCAAATGGGAGCTCAATATCTAGTTTTCGGAGGAATGCCCATATTGATTTCCAAAAGGGCTGGACCAGTCGGCACTCCCACCAACAGTGGATCAGAGTCCCTTTTTCCCCACATCCACGCCAGCACCGGTTGTTCTTATTGTTTTGGATGTGTGCCAGTCTCTGTGGGGTGAGATGGTACCTCATTGTTGTTTTGATTTGCATCTCCCTGATGATTAAAGATGAAGAACACTTTTTCATATGCCTTTTGGCCATTCGAATTTCTTCTTTTTGGAAGCTTCTGTTCATTTCTTCTCCCCATTTTTTGATGGGGTTGGCTGTTTTTTTCTTGTGGAGTGCTACCAGCGGCCCCTAAATTCTTAAGATTTAACTTACAAAACAAATAAAACTACTGAGGAGAATTAGCCCCTGGGCTAGGTCACATCACTTGCATGCAGGAGGCCCAAGTTCAGTCCTTGGTACAAATGATCACCCAAACACTACTGGAGCATCAGCAGGGAACAGACCCTGCAGGTACCACTAGTGCCACTTGGGTACAACTCTGAAACAAGAAACCCCGAAGTTCAAACCCTGCTTGCTCACTGTGAATGCATGAGAAAGCATTCTAGACGCCAGTGAGAAAATGAAGGCAGTATAGGCTCACATAAATTTTGAGTTGCACAACTCTTTTAGACCAATATGCATTAAATACAACTGCAATCCAGTAAAGTCTAATTATAAATATGAAACTGTACAAGACCAGGAAATAGTAAAAAATGTAAACATCTAGAATGTCTAAAATATTCAACAAGATCAAAATTTCAGCTGTAAGAAAGCAAAATGTAAAAAATATTTCAGAAGTTTTTCTTGTGATTTACTAAGGGGAAGAACTGACAACTAAATTATAGCATGTCCTATCTTTACAGGATTTAATTTTAAACGTAAAATTGAGTACAACTATAAAGTAGTTCATCAGAGATGAAGATTCTGAAACAATAATCCTATAGTAAGAATAGATCCTAAATGCTATCAATATGCAAAAAATTTTGGTGCTTCAAATATAAAACAATTTTTAATCCTGTAGCAGATCCTCAAATTTTATCAAATGAGTACTTTGCCAAAATACCAATCTTGTGTTCTGGCAAAAAGCCCACCATGTATCACTCATTAGTTCTTTAGTTGGGTCACATAAGTCTGGTAAAATACACTTGCTAAAATACACATGTACAAAAGGGTAAAAGGGAAGGTTCCCATGATCCTAAACAAAAAAAAAGATTCTTTTATATCCACTGGTAAGAAAACAAATGAGGCCAGACAAGAAAAAAGTACAACAGTTAAGTGTCAATCTTTACCAATTTTATTTTATATAAAACAGTAGCAATGTAGAATATGGGAATTATCTTCGCTGCCATACAAGCAAGTTGTAAATATTCCAAGCCAATGTATACAGTTTGGTAGGGAAGGCTAAACAACAGTGTCAACCATGCTACTGAACATTAAGAATTTCTTATTTAAAAAAATTAAAAATTAGATAGCAATGTCTTCTTAATATTGCTCTCATCATTGAAGACTAAAGAGAAAATAAAAAGTGACGTTCTGAGATTAAAAATAAGAGGGAAGAAACAAAGAGGCTGCTTGAACACTGCCATACACACCATCAGACTTCAACATTTGCATACTTGATAGCAGCATTATTTTTACTGAACCGTGTGCAGCTACATTTAGAAACACATCAAAGCAAAAATGTCATGGCAGTAAATCAAGATCCAAAAGAAAGAAAACAAACAAAAACTCTAGAATGAACACACTATAAGTAGATGAACATTTATAAAGAATGAATCAATATCTACATTCTTGGACTGTTCCATTCTGCCTCAATGAAATTATCAACTCAAAATTGTTAACTGCGCAATTCTGGAGGATTTGAGTTTTTCCAGTTCTTATTGTACTGCATGCTTGGAACAGAGAGTCATAATAAATCCTCCTAAACTATGAATTTTAAGTAGGCAGCTGAAAATAAATTTACTACTTGTAAACACACACCAAAAAAAAAAAAAAACAAAAACAAAGGTTTTTATCTTAAACAATCAGTGCTTCCAAAGCGCATTATCTTCTATATCGACCTCTCTCCCCTCGGTCTCTGTCCCGATCACATAATCGCTCTCTTTCTCTTTCTCTATCACGTCCTCTATCTCGCTCTCTGTCTCTTCTGTTATCTCTAGGGCGGTCTCGCTCTCGCTCCCGATCTCTTTCACGGGGTCTACTTCTCCGACCACTGACAACAGCTTGTGTGCGACGAAGAAAATCATCCACCCTCATATCATAATCATGCTAGAAAAGTGAGAAATGGGTTAGGAATGTAGAAATCTAATCAGATTTAAGAGGCCCTATATTTTAACTACTGTCTGGTAGATAATCTAGACAGAATGTACAGCACTTATTCGCAAGATATAAATTTTACATTGTTAAAAAAAAGTTTTGACATCTTATAATAATAAATACCTACAATGAAGAACTAAGCAAATCTTGTTTAAAATCACTTCATTCTCTTCCATCTAATTCCTTTATCACTTAGGTCAAAGTAATCACCTTTGATTGCTATCAACACCAACCATCACGTGGTGCATGCTGGCAATTATGCTGAATGTCACCACTCCTGGAACACGTGAACTGTGCTTTTCTGGAGTCTACAAACTAAACTAAGCCAACTATGCCCTCTTAAGGCAAATCTAAGAACTGCTTTGATCTTGTCAGAATTTAGAGAAATTCTGATATATTTTTAAAAATATTAGTTCAGGGTCCAGAAAGATAGTTCAGCGGTTACAGCACCTGCCTTGCGCAAAGCCAAGCAGGTTTTGATCCCTGGCATAACACATACCACCCCGAACACTGCCAGGAATAATCTCCTAAATGCAGAGCCAGGCGTAAAACCAGAGCACCACTGAGTGTGGCCCACAAACCCTCAAAATTCCACATATTTTCATGTACAAAATGTTTAGCAGAGGAAGCTTAAGACAGAAATTGTCCAAAGGAGAGATACAAGCTGAAGTACTGTTGGAACTTCTTGTGCTAGTTTTCTTAAATCTCAACTTTACATGGACAGTTTTAAATATTAAAACTTTAATCTTTTTGGGGTTGTAGAGACAGGACAGCAGGTAGGGCATTTGCTTTGCCTCTGGTCAACCAAGATTTGTTTCCTGAGCAGAGTCAGAATTAAGACCTGGTGGTGTACAGGCTGACCATAAACCAAAATCACAGAAACAAAAAGTCCCTTTAATCATTTCTGAAAAATCAGCTTAAACGGAATAAGATATTGTAAACTGCTGAGAATGAACTGGAACAATAATACAGTGAATAGGGAGGGAATTTCCCTTACAGTCAAGGGTTCAATTCCCACATTACCTCAAGCATCACTAGGAGTGATTCCCTAGTGCAAAGCCAGAAAGCCAGGAGTAACCCCTGAGCACCCTAGGTGTGGACAAAACACACACACACACAAAAAAAAACCAAAAACACCTGGGTTTGATCCCTGTACCAAGTAGCACTCCCTAGCCCCACCAGGTGTGGTTGAGTGCAGTCAAGAATAAGCGCTAAGCACTGTCAGAGATGCTCCCTGACCAAAAACTTCAAAAGCACAACTGCACATTACCACTTCATATAAAGCAGGAAGCCATTTATAATTATAATGTAAATAGTCTACGTATATGTATATATATATATACACATATTACATATATACACCCATATATATTAAATATATACATATACACACATACATATTAAAATACTCTCATATAAAAGTGAACAAATAGAAATTGTCACACAGACCACACTAGTCAGAAAAAATTCTTAGAAAAGTTTCCTATTTTGAAATGATGTATTATTTACAGAAGACATTCTGAAAAACATTTTTCATTATCACATAAAATTATGCGAATTACTGAAGGAAAATTACTCTTCTGGTATTTGCCAGTTCTCTCCAAAAAAAGCAGGAGGTACAGCAATTCATTTGAGTTTTAACTAAATTTGGTAGCAACAAAAATAAATGACTAAATGAGATTGGATGTTTTGTTAGCTGACTTTAGAGACACCTATTTAGAGTAATAATTTATACAGTTCTAACTGAAGGCTCCAGTACCAAAAAGAAAATAACTAGCCATCCATATCCTTAGGACATTACCTATAGGACATATATACGAATTACCAAAACTTAGCAATCTATATCAGAACAGAATGTAAACAATCCTAAAGACTAGCACCTTCTAATAAAAACATGTTGCAAATTACTTCGCAGCCTGCCATAGGAATATAAAATTGTCCATCACTCACTATAACCTGATACATGCCACATTTCATTCATCTCCAGATTTCTAAGTTCTCTCACATTCTGCCTCAAATGCACTTACTACTCTTTTATCTCTGTATCTTGCTTCATGTGGTACAGGGTGATGTCCTGAGTAAGGGGGTGAGCTTGAGGTGGTGGAGCATGGTGCTGATAGTAAGGATGGTGTGGAGGCTGTTCCATTCCAGGGTAAGGAGTCTACAGAAAGGAAACTTATTTCGTAAGCATTTCCAACCATACCTGCAAACAAAACATTCTTAAAACACCACTACCCCAACTGCTATGCAAGCAAATAACTTATCTGTATAAACAAAATACTTAACTATTTTGTTTGGTGGAATAAAATTGTTCACAATATACTTTCCAGAGGTCAGAAAGATCAGAGAGTGGGCAAGGTGCTTGCCTTGCATGAGGCTAACAGCGTGTTCAATCCCTGGCACCCCATAGGATCACGTGGCACCTCTGACTCCCATCTGGCGTGATCCCTGAGTGCAGAGCCTGAAGTGATTCCTGAGCACTGGCAGGTATCCAAATACCCTTCCCATTTGCTTTTGGAAACAAAATACCAAGTCTTTAACAAAACATCTCAAGTTTTTACAACCTTATGCTTACACAGATAATTAAATACCAAAAGAAGTATCAAAGATTTCAACTATTTACTCCGAAGAGGCACTGTTCTGAAAATGTACAAATCATCTAACTCTCTCAGCAACCTTCTGAGACACAGCTCAAGGTTTACAGAAGGAAACAGAGGCACCAACTGGTGGGTAACTTCTTTCAAGACCACACTGTGGTGAGGGGGTCTAATAAAAGAGCCTCTTAGCTCTCTCATCTGTCACTTTAACCAATACGCACATTAGTTATTCCTGGAAGAAAATAACAAAAAAAGACCAAAACGTCTCCAGAAGCTAATGAACTTTACCATTATAATAAAAGGGTAAATCAGAGGTTGCTTCCTTAATGTTTCTTAATGGTAACATTAAGGATTCCAACTTTTAAAAAATATCACAGCGGAGCCAGAGCGCTATTACAGCAAACAGAGTGTTTGCCTTGTAAGTGCCTGACCCGGGTTCAATTCCTGGAATCTCAGATGGTCCCTGAGAAGTGCTCAGGAGTGATCCCTGAGCACAGAGCCAGAAGTTAACCCCTGAGCATCGCTGGGTGTGACCCACAAAAGCATCACAGAATCTCGTGAAAATCTTTTCATTCTAGTACCTTTGGTAAAAACACAAAATAAAACTCTCGTTGAAGAAGTAGACCACATTATAGGCAATACTACAGTCTGAGAAAAAAAAACCCTTACATTTACAAGCTTTTTATCTCTTGGGAATTAATAGCACAGCTATCCTACCCTAAAATACATTCTTAAAAATAGCCAGTTTTCTTAAATAAAGAGAAAACATATTTTGGAGAAGGGTGTTTGGGCCACAGCCTGCCTGCGGTGTTCAGGGCTTACTCCTGGTAGTTCTCAGAGGACTATATGGGATGCAGGCAGTTGAATCCAGATGGGCTGTGTACACGGTAAGCACCTACCCACTGTTATAGTGCTCTGGCCCCAGAAAGCAAACTGCTTAAAATAAGGAATAGGATCTTAGCAGGATTTAAATTCTCTTTATTTTATATAAAGAATCTACTGAGTATTATAATCTGGCATTCAATTTTTTTTTTGAGATCACACCCAGATCACATCCTGGCTCTTCACTCAGGAATTACTCCTGGCAGTGCTCAGGGGACCATATGGGATGCCGGGGATCGAACCTAGTTGGCCGCATGCAAGGCAAACATCCCTACCCGCTGTGCTATAGCTCCGGCCCCTGGCAGTAAATTTTAAATAGGTCACTTAAGATGTGAATAACAATACCCACTGAGCTTTACAGAGTAAGGAAAGCACAAACAGAAATGTTCTGTGAGGGACAGGATGTAGCAGCAAAGTGCATACCTTGCAATGCCTCAGATCTGGGCAAGATCTCTGGCAACGCAAGGGGAAAAAAACACATTAGGAAACTTGATCAAAACCACTGAGCTAAAGGGAGATACCTGAACCCAGGCAGGTAACTAAACATTGTTAAGTCATAACAATTACCAATAAAGCATGACTGCTTTTAAAACCCATATTAATTCATATCAAAGTCTTAGTTTTAAAAACTGTGTTTAACTAGAAGTATGTATTTACATTTCATACTGCGTAGCTATAACCACATTTTAGAGAAGCAGTAAAAACACAGGAACTGCGAATGAGTTAAATAACTTACAAAAACAGAATACAAACCATTCCTTGCCAAGGTGGTGGTGGTCCCATGTTATGAAATTCCCTCACATAATCATTGTAGGACTAAAATAAAAGATGACACTGTCAATTATAAATAAAAACCAAACCCAGCACTATAAAAATAAATCATATCCTGATTTTGTGGTACATTAGATAAAACAAAATGCTTACCCCATTTAAAAACACATCTCGGCGTACTCCTGAAAATCGTCTGTTGGGAATAAGATTTGTGAAACTAAATTCAGGTAATTCATAAACTAGTTCCAAGAATGTAAATCCAAACTAAGCAAGAGTGAACCCAACTTACCTGTCCACTTCCTGGTATCGTGGATCCTTTAAATACCCTGTTTTAAATATTAAGCATTTCAGTAAATCAAATATGCATTCTTGACAATGGCAATATAATTCAAACTTCCTTACCACTCAATTCAATTCTTCCCATGAAAAATAGTGATGCTATTATTATTATTCCAATTTCAGATTTTCTTCTCACATTACATGAGAATCTACAAAGTAACTAAGCAACTTACTGATAGTACAGAATTAAACTGCTAGAGGCTTTCAATACGATCTTCTAAGTGCATACCCCAAGTTCTGGCTAGAAAATGTCTTCATCCTGCACCGTAAGGGAAGTAAAGCCAGAGGAACTGATCTGAGGACACTCCAATCTCCATGTACCAAGTGTTTACCTTCCATCTTAGCAAGACTTGCTAAACGACCAATCATCTTTTAAATGTGAACGTAAAAGGAAAAAGTTGCAAAAGATATACACATTACAAATAATCACGTCCAAGCTGCCTAATTTTTCAAGTGTATCAGGAATTTAAATATCTCAAAAACTATGTTGCCATCTGTAATGCTGGTAGAGAACCAAAAGCATCTTGTAACGATTACACACCCAAATTTTCTATTCTTCTCTAGTCATAAATTCAAAGTTTCTTTTAAGAAAACTGTAGCATTAGTTCAGCTTCCAAAAAAACTATAGTAGCTTCTTTAATTTTTTTTTTTTTTTTTGCTTTTTACATCACACCTGGCAAATCTCAGGGGTTACATCTGGCTCTGCACTCAGGAATTACTCCTGGCGGTGCTTGGGGAACCATATGGAGAATGCTGGGGAATAAATCCTAAGTTGGCTGCAAGCAAGGCAAATGTCCTTCCCACTGTGCTATCGCCCGGCCCTAGCTATTTTACATCACTAGCTCTAGGGCTGCAAAAAATTATTTTGAAATAAATTTCTAATTTATTAACATTAAGTGCTTGATTTGTAGGCCTATTATAAATTCCTGGAGGTTAAAAAATCTCTCAAGTGAAAAATGAGAGTGAATAAAAAGTTTAAGACATTTAACGTCTATTTAGAGAAAAGCATGAGTAGCTTAATATAACGCATACCCTAAAACTATTTTTAATCCTATTTGCAGCTTCTGTATAATTATGAACAGATTATGGCAACAATTCAACCAGAATCAAGGCAGAATTGTTAACTCAAAAACTATTCATTATTTTCTAAGGCTTAAGACAGAGTCACACACAAGTTTTCTCAATTTTAAAATTATAGGATTACAACAGAAGGGTGTGTGTGTATATACGTATTTTGTGTCACACAGTGTGTGTGTGTGTGTGTGTGTGTGTGTATCTTGTCTTAATTTAAGTCAAATATCTGCAGGATTATAAAATATTAACCTGGTCTCTGGTGAAACTCAGGGGCATAGTCAATCCTTGGTTTCTTTCTGCTGTTATGAATATCATAATCTTCAGGTCGACGCCTACACAAATTAGACACATTAGATATTAAACCAAAAACCACTGGGAGAGCAAATAGCAAAGCAAGAGTTTCTGACAAAAATAAGTACAAAAAAATAGGCCACTGTTTCTTTCAAAAAATATGCCCTCATTTTTAGTGAGCATACCATTATCTCTAAATCTATACATTTTAATTCGAATTACCATAAACCTAACTTTAAATGTACTGCTTCTCAGAAGCAAATACTCTTAATCACTAGGTCAAAACAAAACTTACACAGTAGATCGATTAAAATTAATACATCTTAGTATTATAAACAAAATTAAATAAGCTGCCCTCAAAATAACTAATGTAAATATCCAGCTTTGGGATTAAAATACGTTTGTCTCCATTCAGTAAAAAAAAAAAAAAAATTTTTAAAAATCAAAGTACAAAATTTACCTCTAAAATCTACGTATTCCAACTTTTTGGTGTCATTTTAGGGTAAGTCTAAACAAAATTAAGAATTTCTTAAAAATTTTTTTCTTCTTTGTACAGTATTACATTTTGCACATAATCACACAAAATACTTATTAAATGACTTCACAAGGTTTTGAAAATCTTAATACGCTGAAAAATTAATTTCTATAACTTAATAACATTAAAAATTAAAACCTTTTTCCAAACAATGCCTTAAAATTGGCAACAGGGCAGTTTAACAGAGTTCATAAAGGTGAAATATCACTGTGCAGAGAAGACTGCTCTTTCCTTTCTCCCAGTAACGACACTAATCAATGGTTCTTGTAGCACATCACTAAATACACTTCGTTTTACTTGGTATTTAATACGAAACTACACAAAATAAAGAGAAAATAAAACCCATGCTTTTAGATAATAAACATATCTTTTTACCCTTCAAATAAAAACTTCATAACCTGGCATCACTATTTTTCCAGCTACACCAAATATCAACTATTTTCATTAAGCTTTGTAACACAAATTCACTTAAGCTGCAAAATACAATAGCCCCAACCCTCCCCCAACAGAATAAAAACAGTTCCATCTACAACAAAACTAAGAAAATTAAAAACTGGTTTAAAAAATAAACATACCGCTTTCTTGTAGTTTGGGGAAGTGCATTTACGACCGGTATAAAACATGATAGTAACAGTTCATATAGTAGTCCAACTACTGACTTTAAGCTGTAAGCCACATACATACATGGAGGCCCTGGCAGGCTTGAGAAGGTGTAGTAGAGTAATAAGGATAGTTTGCAGTCCATTGCAAAACTGAGGTAAAAACTTCACTTGTATAATATGGTATTGCACTGGAAACCTCTTAGCTTAAGCTTGCAAAGACATCTTGGTGCTCAGTCCTTTTTAGGCCAAAATAAAGGGGCTCTGCCAGGTTTCCTCCTACCTATTCGACAGTGTCCTTTTAAGCTCAAAGAAATGGGGACTCTTGTTGGATTATCTGTACCTACCACAGGACGTTTCCACCAAAAGGAAATTTAACCAAAGGTTTCATCCCATCAACCATACATCCAAAAGTCTTTAGCAGAAATGTTTAGATTTAGCTGTATGCAAATCTACACAAGGGAAGGTGTTGGGTAGAAGGGCTTAAATCAGTCCTTTGCAAAGACTTCTCCATTTCTGTAACAAGTTAAACCCCCTTTTTTTCTGGAAAATGCTGTTTAGTTCATAAAGTAGTGATCAATAACCATGGCGATCCTCTAAAACACACTTTTAGTCCACAGGAACTGCCAGCATCTGGAAAAGCTGTAAACAGACACAGCAACAGCCCTTCTTTTTTGGTTTGTTGCCGGGTCTCCCAGGGCCACTTGATCACCTTTGGAAAGAACCTATTGTTTTCAGAAGCTCAGCAAGATGTGTGAATTCACTGGGTACATGTTAGAGATTATTTGGCAATGGGGTTAAAACATCGCGGTGATAAAATCTGCAATAGTCCCAACAATGCTCCTCTTGAAAATGAAAATAACTTAAAATATTTTATCCTCTATATGAGGCGTCATCTTCTGAAAAAATATTAGTGATCCTTTATAAAAGTCCCATATCTGATAAGGCTTATCCAGAGACACACCTGAAAGAAAAGGCTTTTTACAAAACATTAACAATTGTGCAAATAAAGACTTCCTCCTCTTCCTTTCTAGCCTGTTCTTAGCAACAAATGCCTACCTCATTTCAATAGTATACAAAGGATTATCAGATCTAAACTGGTCAAGGCTCTTTAGCAAATAACTTTTTCTGCATAAGATCCCCATTTTCCTCTTGAAAAATGACTGAGACCAAGATGACCATGTGAAATCCTCAATGAAGCCACAAACTAGTCCATGCAGCTTGATTTGAGGATTTTCTCTTTCTTCTTTAAGCGCAGGAAAAACTTTTGACGAATCACATTCCTCCATCATGTTATTCTGATACATGTGCCTATTATCAGTCCAAAGAACGTTTCTAACCTTCCCACATCCCGGACTGGTTCTCGACGGGATGGACGTCCTCTTGATCGGGGCTGAGAATGCATTCTTCTCTTGTGACGCATTTTATGAATGACCTGATACAAGTCAATACTTTCATCGGGGGAAATAGAAGACAAAGCTGGGTTCCACATTCAAGTTCAATTTCCTAGAATAGGAAAGTTGTAATTTACAAGATGCAAACAGGAAAAATTTCCAATAGACTTGCAATTTTCCTGACGTACCAAACAAAATCAGACTGACTTAGAGGCTTTCTTCCCAAAGTTGATCACATGAGATTTCAATCTTTCAAGTGTTCCAAAATTTTAAGGGTAAAAACTAAACCTCAAAATCTCCAAGTTAAACACACAAATGCAGTTGCTTTAAATCATAACAACTGCCTTCTGCAAACAAAAGAATATTTCTTTGTGAAAAATACAAAATTATAGACAAAGTAATCAATTTTTTTACATATAGAGGAAAACATTGTTACCAAAAGCTAACGATTTTGAAAACAATCAACTGTCAAATGCACTGAAATACAAAAGTAAGCTAACAAATGGCCCTTACACTTTACTTCTAATTATTTACATTTTCACTTAGAAGAATGAAAACATAACTACTTCCAGTTCAAAAGTACTCGCAAAAACTAAGGTGTTCACCTTCGCTGTCCGGACGCTGGGATACTACCTCACGACCAGATTAACAGGGCAAAACCAGTTCGAGCCCAGGTCGCGTGCAAACAGTAATGTCCTTTAATGCACTGCATTCTACGCTGTGCAGGAAAGTTTGGCGGGGGGAGAGATAGAGAGGAGAGAAAAGACATACAGAACCCGCCAAGTAATTGAGGTGTGAGGGGGGGGAGGGAGGTGGGGACATTGGTGATGGGAGATGGGTTTGGGTGGAGGGATGGGTGCTGGAACACTGTAGAACCAAAACTCTACATGAGCATCTTGCAACTGTATGTCTAAAAGTGGTGTAATAAAATTTGGGGAAAAGAAAAAAACTAAGGTGTTCAACGATTTGGGCTTATTTTAAAACTCTGCACACACTATTTTCACACAGACTTTTGAAAAACTAGACCACAAATACTTACCTTCTTTTCATAGTTTTGTCTACTCAGAAAAACTGCAGCAAATACACTAAATTGCATTTCTAAATGTTTTCTACAAAAGTGTATAATCTGTTGAAAGGTAGTAATATAATATCACTGTATCACTGATGGAGGTGGACCCCATGGGTGGCTTATGTGAAGCCGGAAGGGGAAAGAGATGGTCGCTTTCTCCTCAGCCGCCTCTGCCACCCGGGACCCGCTGGGCAGGCTTAGGACTGATAAAGTCTGCGATGAGCCCCCGCACAGCGTGGGCCTGAGCCCCACCAGCCCCAAGAGGTGGCTGTCAAGCCACACCTGATGTCCGCTTGATCTCTAGGCACGGGAGTTGATCCCCACCACCTGAGGTTTCTCGGGGAGCCACGGACTCAGGCTGGAGCGAGGAACTGCTCTTTGCCGGAAAGGAAAGTCAGTCTTAGGCCTTACCCAGGGTTGTCTCAGGGTTCTTGTCTTCCTTGCAAAAAAAGAATTTTCAGGACTCGACGAGCAGTGAAGTTTTTACAGATTTTATTAAGGAGGTTTTAGGAGAATGGGAGGGGAGAGAAAGAAAGAGAGTAACGCGCTCAAGGGAGAACACGGGCTACTCCACAGACGGAGTAGCGAGTAAGAGAGTACACATCTCAAGAGGGGAGATGCGGGCACACACGTGCTCAGGCACCACATGTGCTTGGCCACATGGGCTCAGGCAGCAGGTGTGTCCATGCAGCATGTGCGCGCTGTCCTTTGGTCAGGACGGCTTTTATAGATTTCTCCCTAAGTTTCTCCCATATGGGGCTTCAACCTCTGTTGCTAGGGCCGTTGCCAAGGGGAGTAGACTTTGGGAGTGGTCTTCTTTGACCGGAATGCTCTGGAGTCTTCTGCAAGCTGGGTCCTGGGCCTGGGAGCTGATTTATTTCCCTTGGGAGAGTTAATTATCTAAAGCCTTTAGAAGGGTCAGTGGCCTATGGGCTTCACACATTCCCTTTTGGCCTTCCCTTCCCCTAGGATTTATTGTTGATAGTGGTCTTGTCAAGTTTGGTTTCGGTTTTCAATCAGGTGTGGCTCTGGATTTCTTCTTCAGGAATTTTTTATTGCCATGTGGCGCCCCTCTGTCTGCCTGCCTACAACATCACTGTATCACTGTCTTCCCGTAGATCATCGATTTGCTCAAGTGGGCACCAGTAATAATGTAAAAATTTTTTTAATTTACTTTCAATTATAATAAATTACCAAATAAAGCTTAACTTTTTTTTCAATATTAATGCAGAACTCATTAATCAAAGTACATAATCATAAACATCAACTCATAACCCCTTAACCTTTCACACATATGCTTTCAAAAATGCTTTATAAAAGCCATGTTAAGAAAGGTCTCTAGCTCCACAGCCAGCAAAGCCAGAGAAGAGACAGACAGACCCACAGCTGTGCTGCTCGGAGTTTCAGAGGACGGTAAATGGCTCAGCCCCTGGCCAAGTCCAACATAGTCCCTAGGGCTAGCAGAACTGTGGGGAGGCCCGTTGGCTGAACTCGGGCGTGGCTACGGGCTCACAGCCTCCACAGCCAGCAAGGCCAGATGAGACAGACCAGACCCACAGCTGAGCTGGTGCATGGCCGTTTAGACAGTAATGAACGTTAGGACCAGGTCCTTTCCGGGATCTTTCACATTCATACACTGTAATGATCATTGTAGTTGCACAAACTGGGGAGGCTGTTGGGGAATGAGGAACTATAAATGTCACACTGTAACTCACTATTAATATACAGAGACTTACATCATAAACCGTTAATATCTAGAGAACAAGCCACAAAGTGTAAGAGAAGAGAACACAGAGACAAAAACAGAGAGAGACAGAGAGACAGAGACAGAAAGAAAAGGTACCTGTTAAAGAGGGCAGGCTGGGGTTGGGTGGGAGGGAGTGTTGGGACATTGTTGGTGGAAGTTGGGCACTGGTGGAGGGCTGGGTGCTGGAACACTATGACAGAGACCCCCATTATGAACATCCTTGTAATTGGATATCTCACGGTGGTATAATAAAAATTAAAAACATCTCTAAGGGATCAATTAAATATGTACATTTTCAAAGTAATTGAAACAGCAAACCTGTCCATCGCGTCCAATCTTTACTGGTTTATGTTCATTCCAAGGATTGGTGAGATGAGCTGACTTAGTGAAGGGCAATTCACGCCTAAATGCAAAGTAGTATTAATAATTCTTTCACAAAAACAACCAAATATTACAGTACTAAAACTACATGGCTAGAAATCAAGATAATCGAGGTTTAAATTTTAGCTGATCTTTTCAACATCTCTGAGCCCTCTTCTCACGTTATCCCCACCCACTCAGTAGCTGCTGTCCCAAGTAGTTTGCAACTGAATTACATATAAATGCTTATTATTATCTCTTGCTTCTGTGAACAAAAGAACACTTTTTACTAAACAATAATTATAATTTTAATCAGGAGCCAGGAGTAACTCCTGAGCATTGCCAGGAGTGATCCAAAAAGCAAAAAAAAAAAAACCTTGATCCAGATTCTGCGTTCCAGAGTCCCCCGTATCCTATTCTTTTGCACAACACATTTCTTTTCTATCTACGGAATGACTCAAGGTGATAATACATTTATAAAGTTTGACAAATCAAATATTACAAAATTTAAAACCCTGACAATAAGCTGAGCTGAGCAAACTGGACTCATCAAGATTCAAAATAAGCTGCTACTATTTTGGAGGCTCTCCTATTGGAGCTGTGGTCACAAAGGGTCACTCCTAGAAACTCAGCCCAGCAGTGAGGAGAGTGTTCGGTTCCGTGTGAATGACGTGGTGCTCCCCAAGCATGAGGTGCACACCCAGCAGTTTGGGAGGGAGAGAAGAAAAGCATGTGGGGGGCAGGCAGGCAACCTGGTCAAACAAAACCTGGGGCCTGCAGTAGGCAAGGCCTGCCCCAGTCCCTAGTACTGTATTTCAGTTATAAATTTAATATGATGCCAAATACAACATGTCATTTAAAAAAAACCTATCAAGAAACATTCAGAAACATCATTCGTAAGTTTTGTGCATGAAATGAACAATGCAAAATTAAATCATATAAATAAAATTTTATATGAAAATATGATACAAATGGGTTGGAGTGATAATATAGCAAGTAGGGCATTTGCCTTGCATGTGGCCGACCCACCCGGGGTTCGATCCCTTGGCATCCCATATGTTCCCCAAGCAACGCCAGGAGTAATTCCTGAGTGCAGATCCAGGAGTAAGCCCTGGGCATCGCCAGATGTGAACCAAAAAGAAAATTAAAAAAAAAAAAAGAAAGAAAATATGATACAAATAAAAACAGCTGAGAAAAAAAAAAAGACGGATAAGATTTTAAGAGTGGTCTATGTTTTCAAACTACTTTCTGTTTGATCAGAAAAATAGACGTTAATTTGTAAAAGGATGGGTATATAAACATATAAATAAAATACAGAAATTGTCTTGTTTTCCATAGTGAAGATTCAAATCATCTGGAATTCAGATCTTTGGCAGCACTGGTTCTAACTAGATTCACTTTTAAAAAAATCTAAGTACTGTAGTTTATAAAACTGTTAACTGACTTCATACATAAAAATTCCAGTACTGGGGTGGGGGTGGGAAAGGGACACCGGGACACTGGTGTTGGGAAAATGTATGCTGGAAGGATGGGTGTTGAACACTGTATAACTGAAACATGACCATGAACAGCTTTGTAACTGTATCTCAGTGATTCTATTAAATAAATAAATAAGAAATAAATCAGAATTCCAGCACCACATCCTCCCCCTGTCCACTTCCATCCCCCTTCATCAGAGTGTGCTCTCCCCTCCCAACCTCCTTCTCCCACTGAAGATCTTAGAAATGAGTTTCAAGTTTTGTGCATCTGTATTACCCTACCATGTTTGAAAAATTAATCCCAATCAAAATTTAAAACTACACAAGGTATAAATCAAAATAGGGTTCAAAATAGGAAAAAACACTGCAGGCCTAAGGTCATCATACTATCAAACAGGCATCCCAACAGTTATCTTTCTGGCAGGGATCATTAGGCATAATGAAATACCAACTTTACTCCAAAGCACTTAAGCACTTCTCAAGCAGGGCCATATGGCCCCAGGGAAAAATCACCTAAATGGGAGTTCACAACATGAGACCACAAGGCCAGCAAGTATGACAATGGGGTCAAAGAAAGGCAAACAAGGTCAAAGGGGGATGACAGAAAAATGCCAAGCACCACCGTTCTAGAGAGAGCAGCTCTCTGACTTGGTGGTTTGGTAACAAAAGCATAGAATTTGCTCACAACTCTTTGCCAATCATGCAGATACTTCAGTGCAAGAGCCCAAGGAAGAAACACTGCTCAGGCCCTGCAGTGCTTGGGGACACCTGAACTACCTTGGATATATGCTGAGTGTGTGTGTGTGTGTGTGGGGGGGGGATTCTAGAGTCAGAGTAATGCTCAGAGGTCTCCAGGGCTGCACTCAGCAATGACTAAGGGACCATGTGATGCCAGGAATTAAATCCACCTAGCATGTACCCTAACTGCTGTACTATCTGCTGTTGGCCTCTTTCCATCCTAATCATATATCAATTTCTCCAGTCTCATCAATTTCTCCAGTCTCATCCAGTAACACCTAAACCAAATCCATAGCAGCCAGAACAATAGCTTGGCAGGGAGGGCAGTTGCTTTGCACACAGCTGACCTGGGTTCAACTACCAGCACCCATATGGTACCTTTAGCCCAGCCAGGATTGATCCAGAGCCAGGAGCAACCCTTGAGCACTACTGGGTGTGGCCCTAAAGCATGAAATCCAAAGTATACCTATTTAGTTATTTGAACTGAATTGATTTTACAGAAATGAAATCTGTATATACTAGAAAGCTCTTAAATAATTAGCTTTTAGGGGCCAGAGCGATAGTCCAGTGGGTAGGGCATTTGCCTTGCACACGGCCGACCCCGGTTTGATCCCCGGCATCCCATATGGTCCCCCTGAGCACCGCCAGGAGTAATTCCTGAGTGCAGAGCCAGGTGTGATCCACAAAGCAAAAAAAATACTAATAATAATAATATTTTTATAAAGGAAATCAACGTTTAAAATTCCATTTTTATAAGGATTCATATCTTAATCACTTCAAAAGTCACAATATCAACTAAATGTGGTTTGCCAACTTCCTTAAAGGTCTAATTCTTTATAATGATCATCTCCAATATGTGCAGCCAATTAAAGACTGACAATTTCCTATTTAAATCAAAAAGCATTAAAAACTACTATAAACTTGTAAAACCAGATAGCATTTGAAGCACTTATTCAGTTCATGACAATATGGTAAAGGTAATAAGACCAAAATATAAAACCGTATTGAAGTATAAAAGTTGGGGCCAGAGCGATAGCCCAGCAGGTAGGGTGCTTGCCCTGCACGTGGCCAGCCTA
Organism: Cryptotis parvus; assembly: GCA_021461705.1. NCBI lineage: Eukaryota > Metazoa > Chordata > Mammalia > Eulipotyphla > Soricidae > Cryptotis > Cryptotis parvus. The sequence continues at coordinate 61,194 of JAJIBD010004672.1, read as the reverse complement.
TGCCAGCCTGGGTTCGATCCCCGACATCGCAAATGGTCCCCGAGAGGCCAGGAGTAACCCCTGAGCATTGCCGGGTGTGACTCAAAAAGCAAAAAAAAAAAAAAAAAAAAAAAGTTACCTGCATATCCAGTCAATTTTAAAGACACCTCCTAGCATTTTAGCACTCATTCCTGCTGGAAGCACCCAGTGTATAGGGGATCCTCCATGATGCGATTCGAAGAAAGTCTTGCAAATCCTAAGGGAATCAAATACAAAATGACACAAAGATGCTAATATAACTCAATGTTTCTAACTGAATTTTTAAACAAATTATTCTTATGCTCACACTTACCTTGAAATTTTCCACTTTCTCTGACAGAAAATATTAAGATAACACTTCTTGCAGATCTGAATGCAAGATTTAATTTCTTCTCATTTACAGGCAGCGTGGACCATACACCCTATACAAATGATGGGGAAAGAAAACAAATAGTTTTGATTCCAATAATACATAAGAAAATGTCAAGGCTATTGATACCTACTTTCTCTTTTCTGTTTGGAACCGCATGCAGTAGATGCTAAGGGCTTGCTCCTGGTAGAGCTCTTGGGACATTATGTGGTGCCAGCTTTGTGTTAAGAGATCAAAAGTCAGGTGAGCCAATTACAAGATAAGCACCTTATCCACTGCATTATCTCTCTGAAACCCATACTGTTTAAAATTCAAGTATTCTACAACAACAAAGGATCTTTATCAGCTGTCAGTGATGTATTAAAAATTCAGGAAATATGAAAAAGTACCCACCGTAGAATTAAAAATTAGGAACAATATGATAGGGAAAATAATGGCTTCAAATCTTATAACCCAGAATTATACACAATTGAGATAATTACCTATTATTTTAATATTACAACCATTTACTCTAAAAGTATTATTTGAAAGTGAATCACAAAGACACTTTTCCTTCTTACCTCATCAAAAAAATTAAAAATTATTGCATTAGTAAATCTGTATGTGAAGTTTGTCAAGATTCTAGTATTTCTCATTTTTTTCTAAATGTGTCTCTGGATCATACCTAGCAATGCTCAGGACTCACTCCTGGTTCTCTGTTCAGGGACCACTCCTGGTAGGGCTCAGGAGACCATCTGGCATTCCAGGGATTGAAACCAGGTTGACTACATGTAAAGTGAATGCCTTACCCACTGTTCTATTTCTCTGGCCCTTATCATTTAAAATTTTTTATATATCAATGATTTCACTTAAGAGGGGTATCACTTGTCTTCCCGTTCATTGATTTGCTAGAGCAGGCACCAGTAACATCTCCATAAGTCCTATTGCAAGCAAGTGTAGCTCAAGGGCATCTTTCTTAAAGGTTTTTTTAACACTTTTTTTTTTTTTTTTTGCTTTTTTGATCACACCCGGCAATGCTTAGGGGTTTCTCCTTGCTCTGCACTCAGAAATTACTCCTGGTGGTGCTCGGGGACCATATGGGATGCTGGGGATCGAACCCGGGCCGGCATGGGCCGGCCTCGTGCAAGGCAAACGCCCTACCCACTGGACTATCGCTCCGGCCCCATTTTTTTTTACACTTTTATTTTATCACCATGAGGTAGACAATTACAAAGCTATTCACGATTGGGTTTCTGTCATACAGTGTTCCAACACCCATCTCTCCACCAGTTCGCATTTCCTGAAGACAGTATCACTTTCCCTTCCACCCCAGGCTGAGGTACTTTTTCTTCTTTCTCTCCACTTTCTCTTTTAGCGCATTGTGGTTTGCAATCCATACACTGAAGAAATCGTGTACATCCCTTTTCAGTTCTAGCCTAGCGGTACTATTTCTGACTATAATGGCAAACTGGTCCCTTCTATATCTTGCCTACCCGGGTCGCCCACACACTTGTGGTAGATTCCAACTACTGACAAGTAAGAGGTGTACATCTTATGTAAAGCTAAAAGTAATTTCTGAAACATTTTAATCAATTCTTTAATGATAATGTCTATAAAAGACAAATAAATGGAATAGTAAGATAGAAGTATATTGGAATTCATTTCAATCTGCTCATACAAATAAGGTCAAAGACACAGGAAGCGCTTCAGTAACTCAATTCATTTCATCTAAAGAGCAAAATAAATATTTGCTGATTTTTTCCTCCTTCCATCTGAAAGGTTTGACAGGGAATTCTTGCTTTAAGCCAAGACTAGAAAGGTACTTAAAAGCTGTACATGTGATAAGTATATCACAACCTCCCAAAGATAGCATTTCACAAACACTGTACCTCATTAGAACATATCCTTCATATAACTAAGGTTCAGGTTGTTAAGCTTTAACTCTACCCTTTTCTTCTAAATCCATGTGATCTTATAAGAATTTCTAAAAATCCTCATACAATAGTATTTCAAGATAATGCAAAACATTTGTATATATATTTTAAAATATAAAATATATAATATAAATATAAATAAATATAAGTAAATGTAATTACATAATATAAAATATATATCTGTTAAAAATGCTTAATAAAGCTTTTTTAAAGAGACTAGACAATAACCAGCTGACAAACTATAATACCCAAAAATACAGAAATTTTTAATATATATAATATGTTTTATATATAATATAATAAATATATATTTTCACTACTAAATTATTTCGACTTTTAAAATAATCTTACAAGGTTCAAAAGAAAATGCAAATTACCAGGTATTCTGACCTGGCCAAAAAGCAGACCTTTCCTGGTAATGAGGTATAAATCTTCAAGGTTATGTTAGTACACACACTCAAATTCTACCTTCCAATTCAAGATTAGGGTAGTTATAAAAAAGAGCTAAAGCTAGTACCTTAGCTTTGGCAAGAGATACATTCTCATGGTTGTTACTCTTTATGAGAAAAAATCTTGCATCCTGTAGGACGTATTTGAGTTTACTGGTTTGATCTGAAAAAAGAAATCCAAATTGATTAACTAGAGGCCAATTACCACAAAATGGGTAAAAACTATACTAACTCAAATTAGCCCTCCACATCCCAGCTAATCTTTAAAATTCTCAAGCACCCATTCAACCTGAAAAACTAAGTCACAACACATAATAAAGCAAAAGAGACACAAGCATTTTGCAAGAAACAAGTCTAGTGATGTTCTGATATAGCAAATGCCACAAAAGGGTACGATTTATAGGTTTTGTCAAATTACTCATTTTAAAGACTAGCAACAGGGGCTGGAGCGACAGTCCAGCGGATAGGGCGTTTGCCTGGCACACGGCCAGCTTGTGCCGGCCTGGGTTCGATCCCGGCATCCCATATGGTCCCCCAAGTACCACCAGGAGTGGTTCCTGAGTGCAGAGCCAGGAGTAGCCCCTGAGCATTGCCAGGTGTGATCCATAAAAGCTACCTAGCTAGCTAGCTAGATAGATAGCTAGATAGCTAGCTAGATAGGATAGATAGATAAGTAAATGAATAAATGAATGAATAAGTAGATAAATAGATAGACTAGCAACAAACCATTATGATAATTAAAGATATACTTTCCCATGTGTCAAAACTGTCAAATATTCTAATCATCTGCTGCTGTTCTAAATGCTGTACCATGAAAGCATTAGGCAGTTTCTGTGTTAAGACTATATTTGTAATATTGTTTTCTACATGTCAGTTAATAAGGTACATCAGAACATTACTATATTGAAAACAATTACTAATGGGAAACTAATAAGGCAAAATAATGACTTTATGCAGCATGCAGGAAAACAATTTCAAATTGAAATGATACCTTTTCGGACAGCACGAACGGAAGATGATAATTTCTCATGCTTCTTTTCTGAACCTGTATTTAGCCAAAGTACATTTGTTCAGATTGAGCTTTAATAGAGATAAGACAAAATTTCTACAGTCTTGTCACATAAAAGTTCTCATTTACGACAAATTATTCTTCCAACAAATTATTCTTCCTGCGCACCACACACACAAAAAAATACTTCTCAATGTGTACGAGTGTTTTGTTTTGGGTTGTTTTAATTTAAAAAAAAATTAGTAAGTCTGTTTGAACTATTTCCCACTTAGAAACTATTAACTGAATCATCATCTTCCAAAAAAAATGAAATTCCACTTAAGCAGTAACACAACAGTATCAAAATAAAAAAAAGCTCAATTTCTTCTAGAATTATTACACTGAACATGCCAAAATAATCAATACTAATGGACATCAACAAATTCACACTAAACTACAACCTCCACACACTTTCCATATGGCATTACATAGAGTAACTCAGTGACTCCACACACTTTCCATATGGCATTGCGTTAGATAAGTCAGACACGAGCAAAAGTAAATGAGAATACCTGCATAGGACTCTGACGCAGAGCTTCCACTTCTGTCAAACACAATGGGGGATATCCCTCTAGCTCTCTTCCTTTCCTTCTTTTTCTCATCTGAAAAGAATTCACAAAACTTTCAAAATATATCACAACATGGACACAGGTAATCACACAACAATCTGTACATAGTTTTTGCATTACTCAATCTAATCTTATATCCTGAATTTCCTCGAAAATGTTCGAATTCAAAGATACTGCTCAAAAACTTACAATTTGTTTTTCCTGCCAATTTGGTTTGCTTTTTGGGTCACATTGGTGATGCTCAGGGGTATCCTGGCTCTGCACTCAGGAATTACTCCCAGTGGTACTGGGGGACCAAATGGGATGCCAGAGATTGAACCCAATTGGCGCATCCAAGGCAAATACCCTACCCACTGTACTACCGCTCTGGCCTCTTTTCCTGGCAATTTAAATCAAATAAAACTCACATGTCTGTAATAGAAATATTTGTCCTATAAGGGTGGCCTTGAATAAGCTGCCCAGAGGTAATAAATGAAGCTCTTCTTTAAATAAAATTCACTAAAGTTCCTTCTTTTATGTTCCAGATACCCTGCCCAAGTTCTCTTTAAAAACTAAGCACTCATTTTTAGAATTTCACTATCATTCTCATTAATTCCTATTCTTATTTTTAACACATGATGAAGCTCTAAACAGTTTTTCAACTAGGAAATAAATGCCAAATTAATGAGTGTCTCTGCCCCCTTTTTGGTTGACAACACTTGATTTAAAAGTTCGATTTTTTTTCTTCATGACCATTTCACTCCTGAATTATTAATTTTATTTTCAAATTCAACTTAATGTCTAAAATCTGAATGACAGCCTGTTTTTCTAAAAATTTACTGTAATTGCAATCTACTCTAGACACAAGGGTTTCACATTATGTGAACCATAATGTGAACAATATGAGAACCATTTCAAGTTTATCACATGAGAAACTTTACATTTAATTTAAGCTTAAGTGGATGCATACATAAAAACACCAAAAATAGGCTTTCCTATTTCTGTTAGGCTTTTTTTCTTCTTTCAGTTTTTTGGGTTACACCTGGTGACAGTGAGGGCTGACTCCTGGCTCTGCGCTCGGAATCAACCAATAGGACCAGGGGAGCATATGTAGGGCCAGGTTCACACCTGAGTTGGCCATATGCAAGGCAAATGCCCTACCCACTTTACTCACTCTCTGTCCCATGATATTTTAATTTCACCTATACAAACCTCTCTATTTTCCAGCTTGGAGTTAAGAGAAATATGGAAATAAAATGGACACACCTATTTTTACAAATGGGTATACAAGAAAGCTGAAAAATAGTACTCTATATAATCTATTGCAAATGATTCTTAGTAGAGTTAAAGTCAAAAGCTTTAAATAAACCCATTTACCCTCATAACAAGTTGATGCAATATATACTATTATTCTCATTTACACAAAAGGAATATCTACAAACAGAAGTGTCTGCAAAACTTGGACATGGTTAAGAAATTTTTTTTTTCTGCTTTTGGTTTTTGGGCCATACCCAGCGATGCTTGGGGTTACTCCTGGCACTCAGGGGACCAGACTGGGTGATGGGGACAGAAATCAGACTGGCTGTGGACAAGGAAAGGAAAAACTGGTTTGATGCCCCTGGGGGGAAACTAACGATTTTTTTTTTAAAAAAGGGAGTTCCACACTGCTAGTCAAATACCTGCCTAAGGATTTTAAAATCCCTTCTCTGAGGGCAAAGTGGTTTCAAATAGAGAATAAAACCTTTTAATAAAATGAATGAGAACCTAACCCAAATAAACATAAGCTCTGTCAAAGTCACAATCTCTTCCTCAAATATTTCTCTTCTATTCACTAAGTAACCTGCCTATATGATGACTAGAACCCAATAGGAACTGAATTCACTGAATCAGTACCAACACCCAAGAGAAAGAGATTAAACAATATAAGCTTGTTCACAATTTTTTAATCATTTTTTTAAAAATCCTAGGCTGAGGGCTGGAGAAATAGCACAGCGTGTAGGGCATTTGCCTTGCACACAGCCGACCGGTTCGATTCCCCGGCATCCCATATGGTTCCCCAAGCACCGCCACAAGTAATTCCTGAGTGCAGAGCCAGGAATAATTCCTGAGAGCAGAGCCAGGAGTAATCCCTGAGCATTGCCAGGTGTCACACCCCCAAAAAAATCCTAGGTTGTTTTATCTCATTACTTAGGAGCCTATACAGTATAAATGAAAAGTCTAAGGATAACACATCTCTTGCCACTATTTAAAACTATGCTTTCTAGGACAACAGTTCAAGAGCCAGAGTGCCCACTCTGCATACACTATGCTCTGAATTCTATCTCTGGCACCACTGATACAAGAGCACCCTGCCTCAGCAGGGTCCTAGTGGCTCCCGAGCATACTGCTTGATTGATGAACCATCAGGCCCATGAGTTGAAGTAGCACCCAGGCTCCATGGAAGGAAGGGACATAAGAGTAGGGGCAGAGAGATTAGAGAGGGTAGCCCTTGCATTACATGCAACCCAGAGCCAAGAAGAGCAGAAACAAAATGCCATCCCTAATGTTAAGTACAGCATTACCACGAGAATCCCTAAGGACTTTTCATTTTTCTAAAATACGATTCTCATTGTCCTTAAATTTATGATCCCCTTTTTAACTAATACTCTCAATCCTGTGACCTAATATAATGGTTTGAGGCTCTTAATGTTCCTGGAGCAAGCGGATGCCTTTGGGTTCTACTAACATGAGACAGGACATATGGAGATATTATTGGTGCCCGCTCTAGCAAATAGATGATTAATGGGAAGATAGTGATAAATAGTGATAGTGACTCTCAATCAAAAGGAAAACGAGGGGCTCATGCAACAGCAGAGTGGGCGTTCTCCTTGCATGAGGCCAACCTAGGTACAATCCCCAGCATTCTATATGGTCCCCAGCAACACCAGGATAATTCCTCAGTGCAGAGCCAAGAGTAAACCCTGAGCATCAGCGGATGTGACCCAAAAGGACAAAAAGCAAACACAAAACAATGAAATTCATCTATTAAAAAACTTATATTCAAGCCCTAAAGAGTGTCACTTTTAGAAGGTGTTACTGTAAGAAATTACCAAAAATACTGACGAATAATGAGACAGAACACACTAAAACCTAGAAAACTCATGACAAAGAAACTAAACCATGATATACTGGGAGTTTATGCTGTTGCTGCTGTTTTGTTTTTAATTTGACACCCTTGAGGCCAAGAAATTCAGAGGCCAGGGGACACATGTCTTGTATCTGGCAAGAATTAAAGTTGGGTCAGAGTGAGAGCACAGTGGGGAGGGCATTTGCCTTACAGACACGCAAATGAACCAGAGTTCAATCCCCGGCATCCCACAGGGTCCCCCAAGCATCACCAGGGGTAATTTCTCAGTGCAGAGCCAAAAGTAACTCCTGAGCATGGCCAGATATGACCCAAAAAAGGCAAAAAAAAAAAAAAAAAAAAAAAAAAAAAAAAAAAATTAAAATTGGGTCCCCAACACTGTGTCTCCTCCCCTAGTTTACAGTTCAATTCATGTGTAGCTGCAAAGTCTGTACTGAAACATGTAAATCTTATTTAAATGCGTAATATTTAAAAGCATATAATTACCATATAATTATCTTGTGGCAGTAAAATAACCCCACATGGAGTTTTATTATTCCATTTAAACATACCCAAGAGTAAAAAGTAACTGGGTTGATTTGGGGAGGGAAAAAGGGGCAACTATTTACATATCTAAAGTACCTGAGCCATCAGTGCCTGACCCAGATCTGACAGACCCATCTGTGAAGGGACACGGATTCAGAATCAGAGTCACTGGCCTCACTTCGAGTATCATAATCATTTCCCTCTTCCTTCTGGTCTCTCTCATCCTGTTCATACTCTTCTTCTTCCTCCTCCCTCCCTCCTCCTCTTCCTCCTCCTCCTCCTCCTCCTCTTCTTCCTCCTCCCTCTCCATCCTCATCCACCTCTTCATCTTCCTCTGCATCTTCTACCTCTTCCTCTTCCTCCACATCTTCCACTCCTTCCTCTTCATTTTCGGTGTTGTTTCCCTGCTCATCAGAAGAGCCACTGCTGCCAGACTCATGGTCGGAAGCATATTCTTCGGAGTTCACTTCTTCCTTAGAAGACTGGCTGGATCTGCTTGCACGTCCATCCACTTCCAGCCCAATTCTCTGATGTTTAAAGAAAAGGCAATCAGCAGTCATATAACAGACAAAGTCAGGGTGAACAAATAGTTGTAAAGCCTCAAAAGAATTGTTTTCTGCTTTTTATCTGCAATAATATTTACTACCTCAGAGCCATCTGGTGTGGGAGATTTGGCCCTCCTTTCAGGATCCCTTTTCCGCAGACAAGTTTTTTTTCAGGTTGACTCTTGTAAGGTTCTCTCTGAGGTGCCTGACAGACGAATCTTCCGGTCAGCTTCCACACGCTTGTTTCTTTCACACCTTTGATATTCCTCATTTTTATACTCTGTGGCTGACTTTCCCTTTGTACTAACCATTCTTTTGTTATTGCTAACTGATGAACTCTGCGGCTTGGAAATCATTTGTCTTGAATGAACAGAAGGTTTCTGTCTTTGGTGTCAGCAGATTCCATTCGATCACTTTTTCTTTTTGATCCTTGAAAATATAATTTTGAAACATAAAAATGGTATTCCATTTATTTCAGCTAAGAGTAACAGATAAAACTACAACAGAGAAGAAAAAGCCTCACTTTGAAATTGTCTCTGAAATATTTTTATTCTAAGTTTATTATGAAGAAAACAAACTTTCCTAGAATGACTAAGTACATATATGTGAAATGGTCAAACACTTGAAAAAAAAGATTACTTTTAGTGGGAACTACACCAGATTAATTGGGTTTTTGCTGTTAAGTACTGTAACAAACAAAAGCCAAAAGAAAATTTCTTAAGAAATGAAGCTTACAAATATTTTAACAAAAATAAAGAAATCTTACATACCCTTTTTCTCATTCTTATCTTGTTCACTCTCTGGATTATACAGTTCATCATCCTGTTCTGGTACTTCAGTCAAAATATCATCCAGAACATTAAGTTCACCATCTAAAATCAAAACAATTAAAAAAAAAACATGGAAAATCTTTATTTTTATGCATTTATTTCCGAGTAATTATTATGTTAAGGCCACAGAAGTATAAGAACATACCCCTTAAACGTTTAACATTGAGACAAAGACATTACATTAGCTCCCCTAAAAAATGCATGATAACGGGGCTAGAGCAGTAGAACAGCTGGTAGGGTGTTTGCCTTGCATGCAGTCGACCCAAGGATTGAACCCCAGCATTCCATATGGTTCTCCCCACCCCCCAGCACCACCAGGAGTAATTCCTGAGCTGAGTCAGGAGAGCATCACTGCTGGGTGTGACCCAAAAAAGAAAAAAAGAAAGATAAAATACATGATAAAAGCCATAAAGAGTCAGTTGGTGGTATGCATCTTATAATAAGGTAAAATAATAGAAAATCAATTTTTCTGCTTTTATAAATCATCCTGTGTGTGTGTGTGTGTGCGTGTTTCTTTCTGGGTCACAACCAGTGATGCTCGGGGGTTACCCCCTGGCTCTCCACTCAGGAATTACTCCCTGGAGGTGCTCAGGGGACCATATGGGATGTCAGGGTTCGAACCTGGGACAGCCGTGTGCAAGGCAGCTGGACTATCACTCTCTGGCCCTTTTTCCATTTTTTCTGACAGCTTTAAAATGTGTACAATCATTAAGTATAATTTATAAATACACATTTACCAAAGATAGCTATAATCAGAGCACAACAATGAAGAATCTAGCAAACTCCCCTTTAATAAATAACACTAAATCATCATCTGTGAGTTACATGAGAATCATGGACCTCTGGGTAGCCTGCATAAAAAATAACCCCAAGCTATTTCTTTACAAAATCTGAACCTAAACATTAGGAAATAGCAAACCAACAAAATTTAAGGGGCATCAAATAATATTAGTGTAGTGAAATACAAATAGTAAAGAATTCATCTAGATTTAAAAATACAATAATCAAATAGAATATATTATTTGAGACATGTGAAATATGAATAAGATCAATGTTAATGTCCTGGTTTTGATAGAACTACAGTATAGCCAGTGCTTATTTTTAAGAATAACTTATTTTTAAGAATTTACAGTGAAAGAAATTATCAGTTGTACATATATAAGCACATATATACAAGAATTAGAACTGAGTTAGAATACTAAATGTTAGCATTTGTGAAATGTTAGTATTTGCAAAAGCAAATTCTTTTTAACCTATTGTCAAAAATTTTTGTTTTAATGTTCAAAAAACAAATCTAATGATGTAAGTACCATAATCAAAAATATATGCAGACCATAAAGGTCTAACTTGTTTAGAAAATACACATCCTCGGTGATCTTGAAATTTCAGAACTCAGAATATTTTTGTCACCCCATTTGCACTTACCCTGTCCTAAATGACAAAATAAATCGCAAACACATGTAAACACTACTTTAAATGTTTTATAATATTCCGAGCTAGCAGTCAAGTCACTGAATACGTAAGTATCCCACAATCAAAAATATTTTTCCAGGACCTTCTGCTTGCTGTTCCACCATCCAGCTGAGGCTTGCCACTGGCTGGTATCACTGGGCCCACCAGGCGGGGTCCAGCAGCTCCACCCACACGTGCCATACCAAGGGCCTCATCACAGCTCCTGCCTGCCCTTCTGCTTGCTGCCCACCGCCCAGGATGGACAGAGGACAGAGAGCAATCTCCAGCTTAATCCGTCAGAACCCTCCAGGGTGGGTAATTACAAACACTCACTCTCGGCACAAGAATACTAGAAACCCCATGGTGAAAACACCGCAGAGAGAAGCCCACTAAATTCATTGAGTAAAAACAGTATAATCAAAGACATAAACAGCACCAATAAATCTCCACAGTGCCTTTATTGACACTATGATGATGATGTTCGAGTTCCAAGAACACCAGCCAGCACAGGTAGTCAGCAAAGCACAAGTATGCGCGTGGAAAAGAAAAACTTTCCAAATTTAAAGCGTGGAAAAGAGGAGCAGTGAAAATCACTGTCAAAATAAAACAATAGAAGGGGGAAGCGACAGCACAGCATAGAGGTCATTTGCCTTGCAAGCGGACCCTGGTTCGATCTCCAGCATCCCATATGGTCCCCCAAGCACAGCCAGTAGTAATTTCTGAGTGTAGAGCCAGGAGTAACCCCTGAGCATTACCAGGTGTGACCCAAAAAAAAAAAAAAGTGAAGATTTATGGCTCCAGTCAAAAGCAAAGTCCATTCAAAATACAAGGGTAACAAGGGTTCTCTTCTCATTAGGGGAAAAATAAAACAAAAAAAATCAATGCCTTGCAAGTGCTGGCGTGGGTGTGGGGAAAAGGGGACACTCATCCATTGTTGGTGGGAATGCAGGCTGGTACAGCCTTTCTGGAAAACAATATGGACATTCCTCCAAAGACTAGAAATTGAACTCCCATTTGACCCAGCGATACCACTCCTGGGAATCTACTCTGGGAAGCCAAAAATACGCAGCGGAAACACCATCCCTACTTTTATGTTCATAGCAGCATTATTCACAATAGCCAGAATCTGGAAGCAACCAGAGTGCCCGAAAATCGATGACTGGATAAAAAGCTTTGGTACATCTACACAATGGAATACTATGCAGCTGTTAGGAAAAATGAAATTATAAAATTTGCCTACAAATGGATGGACATGGAGAAGATTATGTTGGAGCGAAATTAGCCAGAAGGAGAGAGAGACAGATACAGAATGACTGCATTTATCTGCATAACATAAATATATAGGTACATAATATGATACCAATATCCAAGATCAAGTGAAACATATATCAGGAGGTCCTGTCAAAGGTGGAAATTATCACAAACGTGTGGGAGTCAGAGGCTAGGTAAGACAGAAAATGGAACAGTGTGCTAACAATTGTTGAGGGTACTAATACCAACCTAGAACTGAACATTAAATAGAGGCAAAAAGATACACATGACAACCCTTTAATGTATGTTCTGTAATCCATAGTCTGGAGGGGAAGGAAAAGAGAAAGAGAGAGAAATGGAAAGAAATAAAGAACCTGCCATGGAGCAGGGCTGGGGGGAGGGGGAGGGAACCGGGGACGTTGTGGTGGGAGATGGGCACTGGTGGCGGGATGGGTGCTGCAAACAATTCAGTATGATTTGTTGGCAAAGTGCTACACCATTTCAATGAAACAATGTATGTTTTAACTGAACTAAAATAAATACATGTTTAATCACTAAAAAAAAAAAAAAACAAAATAAAACATTGCACTTTTACAAAAAAAAAAAAAAATCAATGTCTTGCAGGTATTTAATGATTCCCCAGATAAAAAAAAAATCTCTAGTCAGTTAAAAGAGATCTAACAGATATCAACACAATCAAATAGCATCTTAAAAGAGAAAATAAACATCAAAATAAGGCAATTAAAATAGTGCTACATATTTTCACAAAATTACGAAGTTCTTAATTACAAAAGAATGAAAGTACTGTTCAGGTTAATTTAAAACAATTTTAGGGGCCGATAGCACAGCGGTAGGACATTTGCCTTGCAAACAGCCAACCCGGGTTCGATCCCTGGTATCCCACATGGTCCCCAAGCACCACCAGGAGTAACCCCTGAGCGCCACGAAGTGTAACCCCAAAAAGCAAAAAAATAAATAAAATGAAACCATTTTAATTTCAGATTAGCCGTATTATGGTTTCCATATTGAAATAGGAATTATTGGAGCTGGAAGAGACCGCTACAGTTGAAGAAGCACAACTCACATGCAGACAACCCCAGCTCAATCCTGGGCGCCACAGCCCCCCAAGTACTACCTGGGGCAGCCTTGCATCACGGTTGGGTGCGGAGGTGCCAAGAAAGCACCAGAATGGCTCGGGTTATCCCAGACACTGCAGGCCCTTTGCCTCACAATGAAACAGACCAAATTGGCTGAAAATTCACCAGAAGAAGCCTCTGGGCCTTTGAAGAAGCAATTAGGAGCTAGCCACCCCCTACCCCCAAAGAGTATTTTTTTTTTTTTTTTTTTTTTTTGGGGGGGTCACACCTGGTGCTGCTCAGTGGACCATATGGGATGCCAGGGATGGAACCTGGGTTGGCCACATGCAAGGCAAACGCCCCACCCACTGTTCTATCACTCCAGCCCAAGAGTATTATTATTATTATTATTATTATTATTATTTTTTTGCTTTTTTGGGTCACACCCGGCAACGTTCAGGGGTTACTCCTGCCTCTGCACTCAGGAATTACTCCTGGTGGTGCTCAGGGGACCATATGGGATGCCGGGATCAAACCCAGGCCGGCATAGGCCGGCCGCGCAAGGCAAGCACCCTACCCGCTAGGCTATCGCTCCGGCCCCAAGAGTATTATTTTTAAAGCCTAAATAACATTCAATTATATTGAGGTTAGTTTTAGGAAGCAACAACCAGGCTGGAGCAATAGTACAGTAGTTAGGGTGCCTGTCTTGCATGCAGTGAGCGGGTTCAATTCCTGGTATCCTATATGGTCCCCAGAAACCTGACAGGAGTCATCCCTGAGTGTAGTCAAGAATAATCCCTGTCACCAGCAGGTATGGTCCAACAACCCCCATCCAACCCAAAGAAGGGGCAGTTTTCAATCTTTAAAACAGAAACAATACTTCAAAAGAGTCATAAATATAGGCACATTAACTTGAAAGTCTTATCGAACATGCTCCAGAGGTAAACAGAAGTTCAAACGTTCGTGCTCACCAAACTCACCTGCCTGTAAACAGAATGACTATTAAGGCTAGTATCTAAACAGCCTAAATCAAAGGCTGAATCGGAAGGGGAAAGCGAAATAATAAACTATAAACAAAGGTGTTACAAAACCAGCACAAATGCAGTTAAAAGACATGTGTTCTAGATTAGCTGCAAATTAACTGCAGAAGAAAGCTTTGTATTACAGTGTAATACCTTCAATTTACTTTAGAGTACCAGAGTAACTGTGCTTGATGATCGGTTTTATAAATATTGCAATTCATGACGTTAGTAATCTATTATGGCTTTAATAGGAAGCTTTAGTAGGAAACTACAGTGGGCAAATTCTCCCATAAAATGGTAAGAATGATTCCTACATCTTTTAATAAAGAACACGACCCACAAAACATAAATATTATTTACAATCTGATCTTGACAAAGCTTGCAAACCTAATTAACACATGTTAAGTTACTCTACTCCATCAAAATCCCACGGTTATTTATAGAAATAATATATACAGGAGCTAAGCTGCCTTTGGAAGTAGGAAATCTAAGTCCTCTTTTTAAGCCCAAGTATCTTTGGGAAAGCGCCAGTCTCTTCTCAGCTCCACTTTTTATCTCTGAAAAAATAATAAATAATGACTGTGAAAGAGAGAACAGCAGGGCCACATGCGAATCTCCTAAGGAGTTTCCAACCTTATGCGTCTCCCTGTAACTCTGGGATTCTAACAATGTCTGCCACAAGTCTTTTAAAGACTAGGGCAAACACATAATATAAATATGTGAAATATGCAAAATCCAGTCCAGAACACAGACAAATTCCTTTTTAAAATAAAACAAATATGGGGCCAGAGCAGTCCAGCAGGTGAGGCATCTGCCTTAAGCTCGTCCAACCCAGGTTCAATCCCCACATCCGCATCCGGTATGATCCCCAGTACCACCAGGAGTAACCCCTGAGCATCGCTGGGTGTGACCCAAAGAGACAAAAAGAAAACAAGCATACACAGGTACTGATTAGCTGTCATCTGCATGTCACCCCCCAAACCTGTGGCTTAAAAATACAGTCATTTTTTACTACTTGTCACAGTTCTGGGGCTGAATACACCAAGGCTGAGAAGACAAACCCCTGGGGCTCCTGGTGCCATTCTCTGAGGTCACTTGTCACCCAATTGTCTTCAATTTCGGTAGGGTAAGATTCTGATAAAGTACTGTATCACTGTCACTGTATCACTGTCTTCCCGTTTATCATCAATTTGCGGGCCCCGGGCCCGCACTGATAAAGTACATTCCAAGAAAACGCGAAGCAGAAATCTAACATTACAGTAGACTCTTCAGTCCTTCTTTTAAAGTTGGTTTTGAGTCCATGAAGTTCCTGAGTTGTTGCTTATCCATGAAGTTGTGTATCCTTCATATCTGAATGTGGTAATTGTAAAAATAAAAAATTTTTTAAAAAAGAAATCTAACATTACCATGTTTGATAGACATTCATCAGTTTATCCAGCTTCGAACAGTTCCCACCTAGTTCAGAAACAGTGTCTCATACTTGGTACACTTGCAAGCAGCCACGCTGATTCTGTTTAAACTTAAGATCTTTGATTATGTCTATAAGGTGTATCTGGTCCGGGTACAAAAAGGGACAGACAAAGATTCTCCTGGTTGTGTCTTTTTTTCGTACACTGTGGCAGTCTCAGAAGTTGTATGGTTGACAACTGACGCTGGAGAAAATGATCCTTGGCTGGGAAAGACCCCCACCCAGCCAAAGACTGTCACACTAATCAGATTATTCACTTACTTTGAATGAATTAGTTACACAGGTAATACATTTTACAAAATTTTACTTCATCTCCAGCAAATGACTTTCCTTCAAGTTTGAATTTCCTGAGATCAATCATGTCAGAACAAACTCATATTACCAAAATTTCATCTTTCTCATCTCTCTGCAACTTATTCAAAAGAAAGTTTCAAAACCAGGCCATAGCCTGGCTTTCTCTTCAACACCTTCACCAAATATACTATCCTCCTTTCCCTCAGGTACCCTTAGTTTTATTAGCACTGTTCACTGATTCTAAACCTTTTTTTTTATCAGTTTTATATACTTATTTTGAAATCAATATCTCCCTTTTAAGAAAATATGTTAACATGAGCTACTGCCTAGTGTGAAAGACCTAATGTTAAAGACCTTCTACACGTTCTTCCTGAAAAAGAAATAAAATTTTAAAAAGCAAAGTGATATCCACTAGTTTCCCTTCATCACCAGGACAGCTTTTAAAATTCCTAATGTCTCTGTCTCATCTTTCTAATAACATAACTGAAGGCGAGACCTTAACTACGAGACCTTAACTACGAGTTAGACTCTCTCAAGTCTAGTTTTAACTCTGGGTAATTTCAATGTGCAACCAATTGAAAATACCTCTAAAGGTGACATTCTTTAAATAATCTTTTAAAAATGTTTTAAAATCAAGGCTGAGAAACTGTAGGGTGTTTGCCTTGCATAAGACCAACCCAGGTTTGAGGCTGGAGGTGATAGCACAGCGAGCGGGTAGGGCGTTTGCCTTGCACGCGCCAACCTGGGTTCCATCCCGGGCATCCCATATGGTCCCACGAGCACCGCCAGGAGTAATTCCTGAGTGCAGAGCCAGGAGTAACCCTGAGCATTGCTGGGTGTGACCCAAAAAGAAAAAAAAGACCAACCCAGGTTTGATTCCTAGGCACCCCACGTGGCTCCCCAACCCTGCCTGACGTGATCCCTGAAGGGAGCCAGGGAAGTCCTGAACATAGTCAGGTTTGACCCAAAAAACAAAAACAAGAATGTTTTAAAATCACTGTCTGTGTGCTGGAACTGAAGATTTTACTGCTAAATCGAGATGTATATCCAATGATGTGACTGGAGCATCCCAAGCTCAGAACCAACAGTAAAATTAACATGTTAACAAATGGAGGGGGTATGCTGAACAGACCAATACAATTCACGAAAACAAAATTAACACTCATTCAGTATTTTTACAGGCTGAATTCCACATTATTTTGGTCAGTCTTCACAGGCTTATAGCACAATCTACAACAGGCACTAAAAACTTATTTATTTATTTATTTATTTTTTGCTTTTTGGGTCACACCTGGCAATGCTCAGGGTTACTTTTTGGCTCTGCACTCAGAAATTACTCTGGGCAGTGCTCGGGGACCATATGGGATGCAGGGGATCGAACCTGGGTCGAGGCGCCGCGTGCAAGGCAAATGCCCCACCCACTGGACTATCGCTCCAGCCCCCAAAAAATAACTTTAAAGTCTCAAAAAAAACTGGGGTCAGAATGATAGCACAGCAGGTAGGGCGTTTGCCTTGCACACGGCGACCCGGATTCGATCCCGGCATCACATGTGATCCCCAAGCACCGCCAGGAGTAATTCCTGAGTGCAGAGCCAAGAGTAACTAACCCCTGAGCACTGCCAGGTGTGACCCAAAAAAGCAAAAAATAAGAAATAAAATAATAAAGTCTCAAAAAACTGTATCAAAATTAAAATGCCGTAACTAAATATCTTTTTTAATATTTGTCAGTGCAATAAATTAGCTCAAATGAAATTCAGAATACTTTGTAACAGTATTCCCATTTACTGTTAAAATATAAATGCATACAGAAATTATGAAGTTAACAGCCAAGTGAATGAATCTAGCTCTTGCGCAGTGAGTTTTTTAAAAACTGTTAAGGATCTGGTATAAATATTTAGACCCTATCTTTTTTTGAAAGATAGTATTTGATCATTAAGAGCCCAATTCTCACCTGTAAACAACCAGCTGGAGAAGTCCTGATAGTCTTCTATCAAGACACAGAGATCATAAAGTATGTTAAGATTTAGTATGAGGCAACCTGGGTTTTTTTGTTTGTTTGTTTTGCTTTTTTTGGGTCACACGCGGCAATGCTCAGGGTTTACTCCTGGCTCTACACTCAGGATCTACTCCCGGTGGTGCTCAAGGACCATATGGGATGCTGGGGAATCGAACCCAACTTGGCCGCATGCAAGAAAAAGCCCTACCTGCTGTGCTATCGCTGCGGCCCTGGCAACCTGGTTTTATGCCTGGTAAATCGTATTTTACAACCACTGCATAAATATAAAATAGTGCTTACTCTTTTTAGAAAAGAAATGTTGCTCGCCAACACCTAATCTGCTGATCCAAGTATACATTTTAAGTTTGAAACTATTTATTAATAGTTATTAATATTTATTGTTGGAGGACATGTTTAGCTAATCTGGGAGTTTTGTTGTTTTGCTCACTCCCAGCTTAATCTTATTTAAGCCAAGGTTCATTCTAATGAGATCTCTCTTCTATGTAAACACTGCTAGAGAGCGTGGCAGTTACAGAAGTCACCTTGATTGATTAACTTCTGACTTATACATCTACTAAGACTTCTATGTTTTCTAGATTGGGCACAGCTCCTCTTTATACCCACTGCACCCAGCGTGGGACAGTTAGAATTTACCAGGAGACTACCACCCTGGCTACGCTGAGACTAAAGGAAGACTATAGGAAGGATCATACTAGTTTGCTCAAAGCAGGCGAGTATGACCCTTCCAGTACATGAGAACAAGATACTCAGAATCACCCTGGTGCAGATAATAATAAGGACCTTGTGGGTACCATCTAGATTACATGAAGCTCATGAAGTTAAGATGTATTACTTTATATCAGCCCCCTCTCTCTCCAGTGTTTTACATAAGAGATAATCTCGGATTAGTCCTTGGTGTAACCTTTGTTTATACCTGCAATAGGGTGTGGCACTACACTCTGTTTAGGGTTCTTTGTTGGCATGACAACCCTCCCGACTGGATTACTTTGGTGTATATAAAGGGATGACTTGAGGCCCCTTCACCTTTTGCCTTTTGGTTCCTCAGCCTTCAGCTTTTGGCTCCTGTGGCTTTTGGCTTTGGCCTTTTGCTCTTTGGCCTTTTTGCTCCTTCTGGGTAGGACTCAGCTCGGGTGAGATCCTCTCTCTTTGGTGGGAGACTTAAGCTCTTTTGTATGGTCTAAGTTCGGACCAGAGCTAGAGTTTGTTCATTATATTGGATTGCTGTGGAAGAGCTTTTGTACTATTAAAAGCCATTTTTGGAACTGCACCGACTCGTGAGTTTTCATCTTTCTCCCGGCGTCCCCGGAGGTAGAAGACAACCTCTGTCCTGACACTGTCGGGGACCCTGGCGACGTTCCCCGACAATTTATGCTAAATAACAGATTAGAGATTCAGTTTAATACAAGGTTCAGTTTAATCAAGGACACCAAACTTCAATTTTAGGAGATATTTTCCTCAATACCAGTATTATTAACTGTTTTTGCAGCAAGCACCATTTCAGATCTTCCAAGTTTTCAAGAAATTCCCAAATTATTATTTGCAATGATCAGTTTAGCTTTAAACATTGATTCAGCTCAAAGCAGAGAAGGATCTAATTCCTCCAGGGATGTGCTATCACCTATGACTGCATTCATAAAAGGTTGATATGTGAGTTAATTATCACTGGTGCAAACTAGCACAATCTTCATTATTACCACAAAACATTAGTAAACTAAGTTTTGATCTAATGATATAGAAGAAATGAGGCAAAAGAAGTAAATAAAAAGACACCACAGCTTTTAGCCTACTCAAATACTGACAAATGTTAAAATTTCAGTTTGCTGTACATGGGAAACTAACTGTACTTCCAAAGTAGTTTAAAACTTTAGTTCAAGAATATTGCAGCACTTCTCAAATTAAGCCCAATAATTAAAGTGACTAGTATAAAAATGAAATTTCACAAGTCTAAATTCAAACTTTAAATTCACATCCTTGATCTTGAAATTCTTGACACGGGAAGCCACAAACAGCTCCAATAGGACTGGTTTATTAGTATTTGATCCCAGAAGCTTTGTAGATAGGAAGACTGTTTCAAAGCCCAGCCTAAAGCAAAACCTAAAGCATTTTAAGAAAGCTAACCAGCTAAAGATACTGCACATTCACTTTCCAACAAAGTAAAATTTAAATCACCTACTATTCACTCAGCAATAAACAAGACCTCTTAGAACCACTCTTCTTTTAAATTCATTCCATTTTGGTTACTCAAAAATGACTCTTCTAAATGAAATGTATTATGTCTTCCACAAACATACCACTGAACTTAAGTAGAACATTTCTATTTTTTTATCACACAATTATTGGCTGAACAATTAACCATTTCAGAATTAATGTCAAATGCAAATTGGCTTTACAGCGTCAGAGAAAAGCAATGTTATTCTAAACACTACACTTCAGGCTACAATGTGCTTAGATCATCAAATTACAAAAGGGCTACATCCTCATAAACTGAAAACATCTTACTTTAAAAATACTTTTAATACTTTATCTACCGAATGTCATCCTACATCTTCATCCTCAGAACACTTAAATTTTAGTACACTGTAAAATACCATTTCTTTAATCCTGTGAAGTGCTGCTGACTGGGAGTTGCAGTTTATTGGTTACTTTCCAGCATTCACAAGAAATTGACCTCAAAGCACAAAACAGGAAACGTACAATATTTAAAATAGTTCCTATTCAATATCCCCTTTCATCATCACAAAGTCAAAATATTTCTTTAAGCGGAACCACTGATGATGCCTTCACCAGATTAGGAACACTGTCTCCCCACCAAGCAGCGGAAAATCCATGCTAACTTTTACCTTCTCTAACATCTAATAGCCTGCCATCATTGACCAGAATCATTGACTACCATTAACAGTCACTTCAATAAGTGATTATGTGTTTTTTAAAAATCTGTCCAAAAACATTTCCGTAATGTAAGCTAGAAAAAAACAAAATGTCAGAAAAATATACTGACAGTACTGCTATTGATCAGTATTTAAAGATGGTCAGTATTTCCAAAACCTAATTCTACAATTTAAATGAAGACATTTTAAGCAAATAATCTTGCTCTCACCTTACAACACTGCAGCTGAAATACCCTACTACTTAAAAACCACACCCTTTTCCTTGCACGTTTGAGCTACAAAGGTCACAATGTTAAGTTCTGTGTGCGTGCCCAAGTTTTAATATTCTTAACTTACTGTAATACTTACGTGTATGTGTATTTCACAAAGTGATAGAATACTATCTACATCCGCATAATGTCACAAACTTTATGTATAGGATGGTATTCAACTGCATGTTTTTTCAACTGTCACCAATCTCCAACCATTCTACTACTGGGAAAAATATTTACTTAAAGCCTATTCTTACAGTTGCTCAAGGATTCGTACATATATATATGAACACATGCCTCGATGTCTATGTATACAGAGAAACTCGGCTTTGGTCGCGATAGTTGTCCCTTAACAAATGGATTATTAATGAAGTCCAAACTTGGTCACTAGACAACAAACTTAACTTTTGTTTACAAAGGTAATCATGAACCCTGTGAACGAGGCAGGAGCACTCCTGGGACTCTCAAAGTTTCCAATCCGGTAATGTAGTGGTCATTTATTATTCACATTTTGTTTATAGTCAACTTTAATACTCCTCTTTGGAGAGCACCAAGAAGTTACAAAAATTAGATCTGTAGAGGTCCAAGTAGGCAGGGCACTTGCTGTGGAGGGAGCTAATGCTATTTCCATTCAGAGGCTCCCCTAGGATCCTGGAGCCCTTCTAGCAGTAAGCCCTGAGCAGGGCATCCCATCTAGATGACTATGATGACTCCCCCCACCCCCAAAAAAGGAAACAAGGTTAATAATGGGGAAAGAAACATGTATTTCCTCTGATGGAAGGAACAGTTCTTAACACTGGCTGGTCTCACCAATAAGCTGATGCCTTCTGAATCCATCTTTGGGGCAAATAATCATGGCAGGAATCAGAGGGAGCTGACAATGTGTGCAGTGATAATGGCTTCCATTTACAGGTGTGGTTACTAACCAAGCATGACAGAAGTCTATTACACAGCTAGTAAAAACCGGTAACCCAAAGACTATCACCAAGTCTTAACTATGCTATGCTAATAGCAAATGCTACAATTTAAAACACTTCCTTATCAGTGTCATATACATCCTAGCAAATGTATATATTTTTGTAAACGATGAAAACCTGCAGCATTATGAAATGTATTTTCGATTTTCGCTTCCTTCACTTTTCAATATTTACTTTTCTCCAACTTAATTTTTTAGAATTGGGGCCGGAGCGATAGTCCAGCGGGTAACGCATTTGCCTCACATGTGGCTGAACCCAGGTTTGATCCCCCAGCAACCCATATGGTCTCCCGGCACCGCCAGGAGTAATTCCTGAGTGCAGAACCAGGAGTAACCCCTGAGCATTGCTGGGTGTGACCCAAAAAAGAAAAAAAAATAGAATTAAGAACCACGTGTATCATACAAAATGGGTGTTGACCATATAGCAACGGTCATACATGTTACGTAAGGCGACTGGTTAATGTTTTTGGAATCGAAGTTATTTTTGGAAAAGGTGAGTGCTCCTACCACTGTCCACAATTACTCAAAGGTCAACAGCACCATTTCACTCATATTCATTTCACTCACCAAATTCACCACATCCCCATTGACAGATCAAAGATTTCACCCCTAAAACAGTGTAAGCTGATTTTTCATTGATTAAAGTCAGCTAATAACTACCTTCTCTGGTAACCAAAAAGGCCATTCTATACACTAATATCATATAACTCTACATTAACCTTCTGAATTTCTTAGGATAGTTTTAGGTTTCCTTAAGAAAAACTAAAACTAAAGAAAAAATAGGCACTGAACTGTCTTTAAGATAGGAGCCTCACGGGCTCCACTTCCCAAGTTTGTCCCTATTCTAATTACTGTAAGCATATTTTCTCTAAGGAGACAAACTGGTGGGACGATCACAAGCCTAACGAAACCAGCCTCTTTAAAGTCCTTGAACAAATCCTTACCCCAAATTGACTATCCAGGAAGCAAAGTGGATCTGGGTATGAGGTAACGGGAAGCAACGGAACCATATAGATTCTAGTGACTTTTACAACTCTATCCTGCAATCTCAGGGCTGGAAAATCCCTTTACGGGAGTATCCACTCTACGGCAGATGATAGCTTCTAATATCAGACCAGTACTGATCCGCTGATCTAGGAGGCAAGGAGCCTGGTATTTAGAAACATATGACGATTCCATTATGGCCACAGCATCTCTCTCCAGCCCACTGTTATTACCCCCAACTCATAAATTACACTCATCTCTGCTGGTTGATCCCTCCAGGAGCCACACACGGGATATTTTCTAGGAAGATTTGGTGCACGTGAGACCAAAGTCAATACAACTGAGCTCTTCCAACATCCGGTTTTCCAAAGTAAGTCATGGGGAAACAAAAGGGCGATGCTGCCCGGTTAACCGGAACGGCCAACGTTACTTACATTTTCCAAGACGAGCACACCTGTCACTTTTTCAACACTCGCTGCACTACGGACCGGGATCGCGGCCGGAGTCGGGGCGATAGAAAGCTGAAAATACGCATTATACCCGCATGATCTTACCAGGAAACAAGCCCCAGGCCTGCAACCCAGAGCTGGCCGCCTCCCGGCCGCATCCAGCCCGGACATCACGCAGAGCCGAAGGGAAGGAATTCGGGCAAGGCACAGGGCGGGAGCCCAGCTCGGTCCCCGGAGACCCGCCGGGAGGCAGGCGGGGGCGCTCCCGGGAGTCGGGGCGGGCCGCGTTGCCCGCGCAGGCCCCCGACGCCGCCCACGGAGGAGAGTCCGGCACCTTTCCCCGCACTCACCTTTCTCCTCCCGGCTGTCGGTCGCCATCGCTCCCGTTTGCGCCGAGCTCGCGCGGACGCCGCACTCGCGGCCGCAGGAAGCCGGGCCCGTCCGTCAGTCCTCGGCCGGCTGCGCGCCTCGCCCTGGGCCGGGGCCACGCTCGCCCTCCGCGGCTCGCCCCCTCCCGCTCCGCGGTCTGCTCCCTTCTCAGCCCCTCTTCCCCACTTCCACTCCGGCCTCCGGCGGCCCTGGGGGCCCACCCTTACCGTTGGGGTTTGGGGACGGGAGGGGATGAGGAGGAGGGAAGGAAACAGATGGCGACGGCGGGCGGCGCTAAAATGGAGCCTGTTTCCTGCGTGAAACAATCCCGCTCCCGAAATGCAACGCGCTGTTTACGCTCCGTTCCTCCCTGGGAACGTCACAGTGCGGCGAGGGCGGGGAAGCGGGAGAGGCGAGAGACCCGGGCGTGACGTCATCACGCCGCCCCGCCCGGTCCCGCGCCGCGCGCGCGGCGGGAGGGCGCGGCGGCGTCCCTGGAATGACACGGGGAAGTTATTTATGGGGGAAGGGAGCAGACAATGCGCGCAGGCCGTGCGGGTTTCTCAGCTGAAATGCAGCCTTGGAGACCTTCCGGCCTCAGGGCCACATGCTGCCCTGCAGCCCGTGGGGCTCCTGATGCTGCCCCGAGGTTGGCAACTTACTTGGGGCAAAGTTTCAGCTGGTCGCTTTGCTCTTACCAGTTTCTGCTGCAGAACCCGAAGTACGTCCTTTGTTGCAGCCGAGGCGCACACCAAGTGGTGACTTCATGTTACTCGCATGCAAAAACCCACAAAATTTAGGTTTAATTGGAGAAAGAAAGTTATGTAGTATGAAATACTGCTTTGTGGTTCCCGTCATGATCTAAACATTTGCTGACTCCCAGGGGTGCAGTTGATTTTACTGAATATTAAGGCGAACGATTGAAGTGACCCCGAAAAGCACTTTGCTGCAGGATGCCGCACTCGCTGAGGGGTCGGAGCAGTAGTCTAGTGGGTGGGCTTTTGCCTTGCTCGTGGCCAACCCGGTTCGATCCGAGGCATCGCATGTGGCCTGGAGCACTGCCAAGGAGTGACCTGTGAGTATCAAAAAGCTAAAGAAAACGCTGCAGGGAGCCTTATGTAAAGTTAATTGTTCAAAGGACAAAGGTGGGTGTTTTGCTTTTTTATTTTTCACCTTCCCATAATAAAAAGGGAAAAAAAAATTTGAAAGGGAAAGACATTTTCCGAGAGAGAGACTAGTAACCTTGAGGTTTCCTGGGCCTGTGTGGTCACTGTAACACAATGAAACCAAACTGAAGGCAGTGGGAGATTTTAATACAGTGGGAAATGCACGAAGCTTTGAAGTCATCTGGAGGAAAGTGAAAGACAGAGAAAACAGTTGAGTAAAACAGAACTATGTGTTAGATATTTATAAATCAAGAGTAAAGAGGACAGTGCCTTTATCCTCGAGGGCTGCCAACCGCCCAATATGGTCCCGTAGCCCTCCAGGAGTAAACCGGCTGTGCACCCACCCAAAATAAGAAAAAAAAATTAGAATGTAACATAGGAAAGAGACAAGTTAACAGGAGCAACTGCATAGTTATAATCACTATCACTATCTTCCTGTTAATCGTCTATTTGCTAGAGCGGGCACCAGCAATATCTCCATATGTCCTGTCTCATGCTAGGAGAACCCAAAGGCATCCGCTTGCTCCAGGAACATAAAGAGCCTCAAATCATTATATTAGGTCACGGGAATGACCTAATATAAATGTTACTGGTATTTGGCATATCAAATACTACACGAGCAGCTTGCCAGGCTTGCTGTGTGGGTGGCATACTGTTGTAGTCACCTCTAAATAAAGCATTTATTGATGAACCACGCGCCACTAGGCGCAAGCCGGGCTGTGATAGTCTGGTCTGCTGGGTGGAGTTGTGAGGAGAGGGAAGTCTGGATGTGGAAAATGGCGGGCCCCATGGAGTAAGGGGGTGTCGTCTGGCTTGTTGTGAGGCTCTGCTCGGGTGGCAGGCCAGAGCTAGAACCCGCCATGCCTCCCGGGCACCTCATGAGCGGCTGGGCACAGGGAGAGCAAGGAGCAGCTCTGCCCCATGTCTGAGAGTCTCTGGTTCATAGTTATAATAGTAAGGTCATTTTATGTGCACCTCACCAATGTAATATGATTTCATATCCTTGAGCACAGCCAGTGTGCCCTGATGCCCCCAAAGAACCTTACTCCGGAGCCTTAGTGACATCGTTCTCAAGGCACATTTGAGATGACTCAACTGATCCGCTTTGGTGGGAGACCTGAGCCTGAGTGCACGGTAGGAGGTCTGACCAAAAGTTAAAGATCTGGGGCCAGAGCCATAGCACAGCGGGTAGGGCATTTACCTTGCACCACGACCAACCGGAGTTCCATCCCCGGCATCCCATATGGTCCCCGAGCACCGCCAGGACTAATTACTGAGTGCAGAGCCAGGAGTAACCCCTGAGGATTGCCAGATATGACCCAATAAGCAAAAAAAAAAAAAGTTAAAGATCTGGGGAATCCCATTATCTTGGATTGTAGCAGCAGAGTTTGTTCTATTATTGGTAAGCAAAGGCTTTGGAACTGAAAAAATAAATAAGATGACTCAACTGTTACACATTGTTTAATTTAGTTATTAACCATTGCAGCCATAAACTAGTATTATGTGTGTGAATATACATATATACAGTATGTGTGTGTAAATAAGTCATACAAAATGATTGATTTCTCTTCGAGGAGTTTGAGTATAGATTCTATTTAGAAAAAATAAGACCAAAGCATCATGATGAAGTCTATAAAAAGAAACAAATGAAAAAGGACAGGTAACTTTTTGTTTATTTAGGGTCATACACAGCTGTGCTCCGTTATTCCCAGCCGTGATCTGGGGCCCTGTGATCTGCTGGGAATTGAACCGGGTTGATCATGAAAGGCAAGTACCTTAATCCCTTGAGCTTGAGCCTGGTCCTACTGCCTTTTACCAGGGTTGACAAGGCAAGTGTTGTAATCCCTTGTACTAGCACTCTGGCCTCTGGAGGAAGCTTTTTAAATAGAAAAACTGGTAAAGATATCACTAAGGAAGTAACATTGAGTCTGATAGCTAGTAAAAGGTGAAAACAATATTTCTGGCAGTAACTATCACATGCAAGGGCTCTGAGGGAGGAAGAGGTATCCCTATAGTCAAGTTGCTAAGAAAAATATTAATGAGCTAGAGCCCAATTAATGAGAGAAAAAAGCCATGTTTCAGGATCATGGGTCTTGTTAGCTCCTGGCCTAAAACAAAAGCAGTACATGATTTGCAGTGTGTGTGTGTGTGGGGGGGGGACATAATTTCAAGTTTGAGCTGGGTGGAGGATGGGGATGGGAGACATCTGGCAGGCTTTTCGCAGATACCAGTAAGATAAGAAATCAAGTCTACACAAGTCTGAAGCCATAAACACTCTTCTGAGGAAGAGAACAGAATCTAGATTCTTTAAAACATTTATTAACAGCATTCAATATTCAGAATTTTGGTTGTATAGCATAGGTTGTGTCTGCTGCCCGCTTACCTCAGGCTTTTTATTAAACATGTACAGAAAGCAGTGCTGTATTTGCATGCTTTACTGAAACTTGATTCCTATATCCAAGGCATGCACTTCTCATAGAGACTGAGCATTCAACACTGCTCTCAATTTTCTTACCCCTGAACAATATTAATGATTAAAGTATATCTCTATCAAATGTATAAACTCAGGAGGGGACAATAGCAGTTGGTTTGTCCCTAGGAAAAGTGACGTAGGTTAAGTAATAAAGTAAACTTAGTCCAGAGCCTTAAATACTGTATATGTAGGAAGATAGATGTACAATATGAACCTAGAAAGCAATAAACAAAAGATACTCTAGTTCTACAAAATAACTTTGAGGAATAGTTAGTGACTTTCTCTGTCAAATACAAGACATTTTGAGCACCTGTGAATGAAGAAGGGCACTACATTGAAATATTAATTTTGTTTGTATTTGGACCATCTGGCAGTGCTCAGGGATTATTACTGGAGCTATACTTAGGGATCACTGCTAGTACTCCAGGGAAGCTGTGGAGTGGTGGGAATCAAACCCAGGTCAAACACATGAGAGGCAAACACCCCTCCTTCTATACAGTCTCTCTAGCCCAAAACATTAACTATTTCTCAATATACTCAGAGAAGTTTAAAAGACTATCGGTTCCCTTCAGATGATGTTAGGGAACAAATTCATTATTTTTAAAACTGGGAAGCATATAGAAATATTTCCGCTGTCTTTGCAGTTAGAGCTTTCTCAGGAATTTTCAAACGTGTAAATAATAGAGGGAAGTTTTTATTTACATATTCCAAATAACACATGACTAGGACAAAGCAATGGTAGAACTAGGAAATCATTTTATATGCATTAATGACATAACAGCATCAGATTGTTGTTTAATGACAAATAACAAAGTCAATCAGATGTGCCTCTTGATGGAAGTATACAATGCTGTCTATCAAAGAATCTTGCAAAAGAAATTTAAGCTGGACCTTAATCAAGATTTATCAGCAATTAATGTGGATGAAAGAGAAAGTGGGGTGTAATGCTGCTCTAAAGTGATATTTGTCGATTTTTCAAGAAATTTGTGGTTATCACAACAGAGGGAATGTAACTAGCATTATGAGTAAAGGTCAGGAGTCCTGTTAAACATCCTGTAACACTCAGGAAAGACTCCCTTCGCTACACTTCTCATAACAGAATTTTTTTTTCTTTTTGGGTCACACCTGGCAATGCTCAGGTTACTCCTGGCTCTGCACTCAGGAATTACTCCTAGTGGTGCTCAGGGGACTGTATGGGATGCCGGGGATCAAACCCAAGTTGGCTGCATGCAAGGCAAACACCTTCCCGCTGGACTATCATTCCTGCCCCTCATAATAGAATTAGCTCACCAAATGTTAGTCGTGCACATACTGAGAAAACATGCTCTAAGCATTGGTTTTCCAGGATTGGCCTGCAGTTGTGTGGCTGTCTGCAGTTATTAAAAGGTTGAAAAGGACTTGTACACCAGAATAGATAACCAATTAGTCACTAATTCACAGCCAGTCTCCCAGCCCACAGTGTAAAAAGGTTAGATACCACTGCTCTAGAACAGTACTTCTTTGCCTTTTCCTTCTCATGACCCGTCTGCCCCTACAAAGGCAGTTCAGATGAGCACTGCCAGAAATACCTTGGTTTCATTGCACAATAGATTTTGAACTCATTATTGCTCAGTGTTGGTCATTGCACGTATAGAAACATTTTACTTTTGCCAACTTTTTGCAATCCATATATTGTTAGGGCAACCCCATATGGGTCTGACTAGTTTCAGATTAGTCTCTAGAGCACAAGAATGGCACTGTGAAGTTGTTAAACAGCATGACACAAATGCTGTTGTTAGCAAAATCCAGATGAAAGAAAACTATATGACAGACAGGTGTCTTCAAAAATAAATTGTAAGAAAAGAAGAAAGGTGAAGTAATCTATGTATTTAAACTTGTGCAGGCAAACACCGGTTGCTGAAAATGGTCATTAAGAGTTGAATTGTGTCTCCCAAAATGATACATTTAAAGATTTAAACTGTTGTTATCTCTGAATGTAACCACATTTGGACATAGAATTATTCCATATGAGACTAAATATGGTCAGAGTAGAGTAGTGTGAGCATTTAATCAAATTTAACTGGTATCCATATGAAAGGGAAAAGACATGCAGACAGAGACACACAAGAAGAAAAAATACTGTCAGGTGACTGCACATACAGACTGGAGTGATGCAAACAAGGACTCCAACTACTGTCACTAAAACCCCAGCCAAAAAGGAAAATAGTTCTGTTCAGGTTGCAGGAGTATGACCCTGTTGAAACCTCAGTTTCAGACTTGAAACCACCAGAACTTTGAGACAATAACTGCCTATTGTTCTAAGTCACCAGTTTCTGATATATTGTTACAGCAAATCGAGGAAACCAATGCCATGGACCATATCAGAATACTTACTTGATTATGTGAATAAGTGATCAGCAGACTTTGAATAATTAAATTATTTTTTAAGGAACTGTTATTGGTGTTCTTTCATTATAATCAGTTACAATATTAAAAGAATTCTTATGGTTCCATTACACCAACTAAAATACAGATGAAATGATTCAGTATCTGGGATTTTCTTCAAAATTAACTGCCACAGGGCAAGGGAATCTGATAAGGCTTGTAGATTAAACCAGTGCATTGATTAGTTGAAGTTGGGCTATGCATAGATAGACTGGCACACTCTTCTCTACGTTTTTAGCTTGATCTTTTCTTAAAACCTCCCCAGAAATGCTAGAGGCTACCAGGTCTATACCCAGCAATGCTCAAAAGACCATGCCATGCCAGGATTGATACTGGGGCCCAATTGCATGCCAAGTTAGCACTCCAGCCCTTTGTCACCTCTTGAAATTAAAGAAAAATCCTAGAGAAACACAGGACAAGTAAAACCAGATAAGAAAATTGAGGTAACCTCAAAATACCATTTTTCAGGCTGGAGTGATAGCCCAGCGGGTAGGGCATTTGCCTTGCACGCAGCCGGCCCATGCCAGCCCGGGTTCGATCCCCGCATCCCATATGGTCCCCCGAGCACCGCCAGGAGTAATTCCTGAATGCAGAGCCAGGAGAAACCCCTGAGCATTGCTGAGTGTGACCCAAAAAAGCAAAAAACAAACCAAAAAAAAAAAATACCATTTTTCCATTCCAGATTTATCCAATTAGAACTCTAATAGAAAATAATTTTCCTCGTAAATAGAATTTTGTAGCTAAAACATTGTTACTGAAGATAATTATATAAAAACACAATGACATGAATAGCTATTTTGTTTACAGGTACTGTCAGAGAAATTATTAAAATGACTAACTTACTTTAAGCAACCTATACTTTCAGTGAAATCTCTATCAAGATAAAATTGCATTTTCCAAGGTGAAACAGACAATTTAAAAACTCAGGTGGGGGGCCGGAGCGATAGTCCAGCAGGTAGGGCATTTGCCTTGCACGAGGCCGGCCTGTGCTGGCCCGGGTTCGATCCCGGCATCCCATATGGTCCCCCGAGCACCGCCAGGAGTAATTCCTGAGTGCAGAGCCAGGAGAAACCCCTGAGCATTGCTGGGTGTGGGTGTGACCAAAAAAAAGCAAATAAATAAATAAATAAATAAATAAATAAATAAATAAATAAATAAAAACTCAGGTGGAACCACAAGTCCCCGAATAATCAAAGCAATTTTGAGAGAAAATATTAAAAGGGAGACATCATGCTCTCTGACTTCAAACTACAAATCATTACAGAGCATTCATAATCAAAACACTGGTATTGAAATAGCAAACAGAAGCCAATGGGATAGAAAAGAGCCCAGAAATCAATTTACACATATGTGGGCATCTAACCTGTGACAGAGGAGCTAAATTCATGCAATAGACAAAGAAAAACCCTCTTCAACAAACAGTGCTGGGAAGCTGGACAGTTGTCGGGCGCCCGGTCCCGCATGCCGGGAAGGGTTCCCCCCCGGCGGCGGGAATGGATGTAATCAGATGGTGTTTTAAAGGCTTTACTATCACGGTTCACGATACAAATCAGCAAAGGAAAACCCGTGCTTAGGATTCCAGGCTAGACCGCCCGGTGGCCAGTGGCGGCCCCACGTGTCCAGGATAAACGCCCGGAGATCCCAGGAGAAGCCCAAAGCAAAAGCCAAACAGGAGCAAAAGCGAAGGCTGAGGACAAAAGGCAAAAAGGTCAAGGGGCCCAAGTCAGCCCCTATATACCCAAAGTACCAATCGGGAGGTTGTCTCAACAAAGAACCTAAAGAGTGTAGTGCTCACCCTATTGTAGGTTAAACAAAGGTTACCCAAGGCTTCCGAGATTATCTCTTTTAAAACACTGGAGAGAGGGGCTGATAAGTAATACATCTTAATTCATGAGCTTCATGTATCTAGATGGTACCCACAAGGTCCTTCTTATTAATCTGCACCAGGGTGTTCTAGTATCTGTTCCGTGTCTGAAAGGGTCACTCCGCCTGCTTAGAGCAAGCTAGTATGATCTCCTATAGTCTTGTTCGTAGCAGGGTGGTAGTCTCTGGTATTTAACGTCCCACGCGGGGCAGTGGGTTAAAGAGGAGTGTGCCCAATCTAGAAAAAAGAAGTCTTTAGTAGATGTATTAGTAGAGTTATTCAATCAAGGTGACTCTAAGTGCCACACCCTCTAGCGTGTTTACATAGAAGAGAGGTCTCATAGAACTAATGCTTGTAGATTAGCTGGGGGGGCAAAACAACAAAACCCCAGAATAGCTAAACCTGCCAACAAGCACATGCAAAAAAATAGAAAAGAAAAAAATTTAGATTGCTGCTTAACACTATGTACAATATTATTTCAAAATGGATTAAAATTTTGGAGATTAGGCTCCAAAACATAAAATACATGGAAGAAAACTAGGTGAGACACTCTGGAACTTCAACATCAGAGATGTCTTTGAGACTCAACATCATTGGCAAGGAAAATAAAAGCAAGAATAAACAAATTGGACTTCAACAAATTAATGGAAAGAAAATGACCACAGAAATGAATTAAATAATTTAAGTGAATTAAATAATTATTGGAAGAAAATATTTGTTTATTATACATCTGATGAGGTTAAGACTCAAAGTGTATAAAGAATTCAACTTCACAACAAAAAAAAGTGGGCAAAGACCTCAATGACAAATGCTCTTAAGACATACAGCTGGTGAGAGATGCTTCTGGTCTATGTGCCAGGCTGAGTCAATTGGGGCACCCCGAGGGGGATGAGAGAGGCTCTGGCCTGTCCTGATTCCCACAGAGCCTCAGCAGCTGAAAACCCCCACACTCCACAATTGCCACCATGTTCAAGGCTGGATTCCACTGCTCGGAAGAGTTCCACCCAGAAATTAATCTCTTGAAAAATTCGGGCCTGGCAGTCACACCCATGAACTATCTCAGGTGCCAAGCAATGTCATCCACCCCCTACCTCCCCCCCAACCCCGCCATGATCCAGAGACTCATATTTAAATCTCGAAAGACATCAACAAGTGGCAGAGATGCCTCCGGTCCCCATGCCATACTGAGTCTCCTGGGGCACCCCAAAGGGGAACAGGTAAGGCCCCAGCTAGTCCCAACAGCACCAGCTGTTGGGACTCCTCACTCCACAATTGCTGCCATGTTCAAAACCAGACTTCACTGCTCAGATGAGCTCCACCCAGAAATTAATCTGTTGTAAAATTCAGGTATGCTCGTTTTGTAACTGAAACCCCAGGCTTTCTCAGAGTGGGCTACTCTGTGAAGCCCACAGAGTGGGCTATTCGGGGTGGGCTACTTTCCCTTATTTTCCTATTCACCCAGAAGGCCTGGCGGTCATACCCATGCCACAAAGTTAAAAATTTAACTCCAACATTATCACCCAGTTCAAATTTTTTTTTTTTTTTGCATTTTGGGTCACACCTGGTGATGTTCAGGGGTTACTCCTGGCTCTGCACTCAGGATTTACTCTCTGGCAGTGCCCCTGGGGACCATATGGGATGCCAGGGATCAAACCTGGGTGGGCTGCATGCAAGGCAAACACCCTATCCACTGTTCTATCACTTTGGCCAAGTTAAACATTTTTTTTTTTTGAAATTCTGGACTGCGTGGCAGCAATGTGTCACATGACATCTCAAATACTACTGATATAAAAGTATCACCACATTTAATGCACATAAATAGAAGGCAACCATATACAAAATAAGTACACAACGCCTATCCTGTAAAAACATCAGTAATTTCATATACAAGTGCTTAATGGCTCAATGGTGAGACTGAACAATCTTCACTAACTTTCTTCTAAGAAAACATTTTTTGATCATTTTTAGCAAGTTATCTAAAACAATATAAAATGATTGAGGGTCTGCTATAGGAGCGGGCTTAAGCAGGGAAAATTGGAAATAGTGGTGGGAAGTTGCAATGGTGGTAGGTTGAATATTGAATGTCTATAACCAATTAACATATACAGCATTATTAAAAAATTGAATAGAAAAAAATTGAGTAGAAACCTGTCGGAGAGCCACTGGTATCCCCAACAGTATCAGGACAGAAGTTCTCTTCTACCACGGAGACTGCTGGGGAACGGATGAAAACTCACAAGTCCAGCACAGTTCCAAAGGCTTTTAATAGTACAAAAAGCTCTACCACCACAATCCAATATGGTGAAAACTCTAGCTCTGGTCAGAAATTAGACCCTACAGGAAAGTCCACGTCTCCTACCAAAAAGAGGCCTAATCTCAAGTCTGTCCCTTTATATACAACAAAGTAATCCTAACTACAGGGAGGGTCCTGTCAACAACCCTAAGCAACTTCTAGATAGTAGAAGAGTGTAAAAGGGTGGTGCCACACCCTACTGCAGGTATAAACAAAGGATTACACCAAGATTATCTCTTCTGAGATTATCTCTTATGTAAAACACTGGAGGGGCCTGGTATAAGGTAATACATCTTGGGCTTCATGTAATCTAGATGGTACCCACAAGGTCCTCCTTATTATCTGCACCAGGGTGATTCTGAGTATCTTGTTCTTCATATACTGAAAGGGTCACACTCACCTGCTTGAGGCGAGTATGAACCTAGTATGAACCTTCCTATAATCTTCCTATAGTCTCAACGTAGCCAGGGTGGCAGTCTCCTGGTAAATTCAAACTGTCCCACTCTGGGTCCAGTGGGTATAAAGAGGAGCTGTGCCCAATCTAGATAACATAGAAGTTTTAGTAGATGAATAATAATAAGTCAGAAGTTACTCATTCAGAGTCAAGGTTACTTCTGTAACTGCCACACCCTCCAGTGTTTACATAGAAGAGAGATCTCATTAGTATGAACCCTGGCTTATCACTTGTCACTTGTCTTCCTATTGTTCATCAATTTGCTCCAGCAGGCACCAGTAATGTCTCAATTCATTGGGAATGAGGTCCATTATTGTTACTGTTTTTGGCATATCGAGTCACCACAGGTAGTTTGCCAGACTCTGCCATGGCTCTGGGTTCATCCCAGGGAACCCAGTCTTTTTCTATGTCAGACTATCAACCATCCAGGGCCCACAGGGCAGAGCCCTGAATGTAGACAAGCCTGTCTCCTATCTGCCACCTGCCAATGCAGCCGGGCACCACAGCCACACCTGCAACACCTGTCCCTTTTGTGGTGCCAAACAACAAACAACTTCATCCACCATTACTGAAATATGCAACTTAGCCACAACTTCAGAATCTCTGCTGTAAGATCGGTGTGTCTCTTCAGCTCCAGTTTGATCTGTCCATTTCTGGGCTTCCTATTCATGATATTTTCCTTCTGTAATGCAATTTTTTGGCCAAAATAAATCTCACTGGTATAATAAAATTTTTTTAAAAAAATTATCTGAGGTTGGGTACCGGAGCAGTAGTGGGTAGGGCATTTGCCTTGCATGCGGCTGGCCAAAGTTTGATTCCTGGCATACCACACGGTCCTCTGAAAATTACTCAGGAGTAACCCCTGAGCATTGCTGGGTATGACCCAATAAGGAAAATAAATAATAAAATCTGAGGCCAGGCCAGAATCCAGGTACAGCGGCACAGGGCAGAGCTTCTGTTGCCTGCCCTGTGCTAGGCTGATGGGATGTCTGGGGGGGGGCAGGTTCTGGCCCTTGCCTGCCCCCCCTTCCCCGAATCTCAGAGGCCAGAAACCTCATGCACCGTAGACACAGACATTCTCAAGGTTCGGACTCCACAGCACTACAGAGCCCCACCCAAGAGAGAAGCCGAATTCAAGCCCAGGTATGCAGAATTCAGCAGCCAAGTTCACCAGCCTTCCCAGGGAGCTGAAGTTGGGGCCCCTTTCCCCCACCTCAGTCCCCTTCATGAAGACCTGGTGGGCCCGCCTAGGACTGCTGCTGGTGCTGTTGGTCATAATCCAGGTACATTGGTGCAAGGCAGAGCTTCTGCCTGCCTGCCCTGTACTAGGTTGATGGAGCATCCTGGAAAGGGGGAAGGCTCTAGCTCTTGCCTGCCCCGCCCCCCATACAGACTCTCAGAGGCTGGAAAACCTCACGCACCACAACCACAGCCATTCTCAAGGTCCAGACTCCAAAGCTTGACAGAGTCCCACCCCTTGGAATGCAGCCGCAAAGCGACCGATCAATATCTCAAAACCAGGTAAGCTCATCTAACAGGTATCCCATCACATTTCATAGAAACACAAGTGTGTGGACACAATGTGGGTCTGTGGGAACATATCAAAAATTTCCTATACAGTGGACTCAGTTGGCACAATGGAGATTTAATAATCTCCAATGACTTGTCTAAGACTATATTCATTGACTGTATTTAGAGAAGTGGCCAAATGAGCAATATAGAATATTCAGTGTATGCGTAGGACAAGCTCAAATAGAGGTTGAGGTAAATGAGAAATAAGTGTTGTCCACAGGTGCAGTGGTGGTGAGTCTGGATTTGACAATAGAGAACCACTGTGTTCTGGAAACCCAAAAGTGAGTCCAAGTACAGAATCAGCCAGACTCCCATACAACAATCCAGAAAAAAAAAAAAGCCATGACTTTGTCAATGCCATTCCCTTATATGGGCTGTACTGATCAACATAATTGATGCTGGCTAAGGGAGCAGGGCAAGGGGGGGGGGGGATGTGCAGGTCTCTGGTGGTGGTGGGGGGCACACTGGTGGTGGGATTGGTGCTGAATGATGAATCTTTTAACAACTGTATTGCAAAAAGCTGGCTTAAGAACATGTAAATAGATTAATCTGTGAGTGAATAAAATAGCAAAGCTCCCAAACTAGCTCGGCCTGTCATCCAACAGAAGCCCACTAACAAGTTTAGTAAGTGAAAGCAATAATAGAGATAGTTTAATTTGCACGTAACAGCTCAGTAAAAAAGATCATGACTTTAGCAACCCTTTTTTTTTGTTTTTTGCTTTTTTTTTTGGGGGGGTCACACCTGGCAATGCTCAGGAGTTACTCCTGGCTCTGCACTCAGGAATTACTCCTGGCAGTGTTTGGGGGACCATATGGGATGCCAGGGATCGAACTCAGTTCAGACGTGTGCAAGGCAAACGCCCTACCTGATCGCTTTGGCCCTTTAGCAACACTACTAAGAGATATATGTTGTAATAAACAATATAAGCTAAAATATTAGTGCCTGCTACTGGAGCAGATCTGAGGGTGGGTGGAAAAATTGGATCTTTGTGGCAGTAAGGGCACATTGGTGGTGGGACTGATGTCAATAGAAAAACTGAAAAAATGTGTTGTGAACAACTTGTAAATCAGTGTTTAAATAAAGTTTTTTTAAAAAAAAGTATAGATGGTTCAAAAATAATGTGGAAAAATGTCCAATATCTCATTGTTACCCACATACAAGTCAAAACTACAATGACAGGCCCTTCATTCCTGTAAAAATGGCTTATATAAAAATATTTTGTTTTAAATGTTAATGAGAATGTATAGAAAAAGGAATTTCATTGTACTGTTGGTAGAATGTAAGTTGGTGCAATTTCTGGAACTAACACGGATATTCATTTTAAAAATTGAGATGGATGGGACAAGAGATGTAGTACAAGGGTTAAGCCATGTGACTTGCATGCTGGTGATCCACATAGTTCAGTATCCAGCACCACGTGAAACCATGAATGTTATAGGCCCTTTAATACTAGTGAGTGTATCTGTGAGGCCGCTAGAACTGTGGCCGGTCCTAGTAATCCCCAGTACTGCAATCCTTGGATCCACATCCTTGGATTCTTGTATTGAATCACTGGCATAATTAGCCAGAATAACCAGGAGTAGCCCGAAACCTACTTAATATTACTTGAGAAGCCTACCTTCAAAAAATTGGTCAAATTTGATTAAATTGATCAAATCAAACAGCATAAGATTTTATCCATCAATAAGTATGATCCCAGGCATTTAAGTAAAGAATGTCATTTAAATAAGAATAATGTAAACTCTACTTTGAAAGGGTATTTGTACCATAATGTTCAAAATAGAATTATTCAAAATAGCCAAAAAAATAGCCTTGAAATCAGCCTAGGTATCCACCAAGAGATGACTGGATAATCTGTGGAATATATACACTCAGTAGAATGCTACTATAATATTATAAGCAATAAAATGTTGCCTTTGGGAGGAAAATGGATGGAACGTGAGGTGGTTAGTTTAAATAAAATAGGAAACAAAGGCAGATATTGGATAGCTTCATGAATTGCTAACGGAAATAAACTAGCAAGAGATAAAAAATTATGTGAAACCAGGTGAAATTAAACTATGTGAAAGTAGAAGTCATTACCAGAAGGAAAAAGCAAGAGAGGGGAGAAAATAGTGAAGAATGATGGTACAACATCCTGGAATTTCCGGAGAGGGGAGTGAGTGATGATGCCTCCTCACATAAGGGGGTGGTACGCTAAGCCTCTGAGTTGTACACCTATGCGCCAATGAAAAACATCAATAAATAAAAATTTTAAATGGTACAAACTTAGATCAGGGAATAGCTTACAGAACCGGAGTCCCATATTCAGTTAGGGGTAGAGAAATAAGCATTACAATGGGCATTAATACTGGTTGATGCAATTCAAACGATATAGCCACTTTTTTTTCTTTCTTTTTTTTTTTTTTTTTGGCTTTTTTGGGCCACACCCGGTGATACTCAATGGTTACTGCTGGCTCTTCGCTCAGGAATTACTCCTGGCGGTGCCTGGGGGACCATATGGGATGCCAGGGATTGAACCTGGGTCGGCCGAGAGCAAGGCAAACTCCCTACCCACTGTGCTATCGCCCGGCCCTATATAGCCACTTTTGAAGGTGTACTCTTAGATATGCAATGAAATGTACT
Source organism: Cryptotis parvus (assembly GCA_021461705.1). Classification (NCBI taxonomy): domain Eukaryota; kingdom Metazoa; phylum Chordata; class Mammalia; order Eulipotyphla; family Soricidae; genus Cryptotis; species Cryptotis parvus. Next base: position 22,455 of record JAJIBD010004672.1, on the reverse strand, counting down.
CTTATATACATTCCAACAATCAGTTTTGGTTTTTGGTCTCCCCCCAAATGGAGAACTTCTGTCCATACAAAAAATTGCACATGGGTGTTTATAGTAACTCTATAATAAGTCATAAAATTTTGGCGGAAATTTTGACGGAATCAAGATATCCCCAATTAGAGAAATGGTTAAATTGTGGTATTTCACAATTTAACCATGACTCACAGACATGGGGGCAGAACTGCTTCTGGCTTTCCCTGTGCCCAGCCACTCACGAGGCGCCCGGGAGGGCTGGCGGGTTCTAGCCCTGGCCCGCCACCCCAGCTGAGCCTTGCAACAAGCCAGTCGACCCCCACTCCATGAGGGCCTCCATTTTCCACATCCGACCCCCCCCTCATCAGAACTCCACCCAGCAGACCGGCCTATCATAGTCCAGCTCTTCCAGATCCACCCTGCAGCAGTCTTTTTTTAAATCCGGCCCAGGTAGGCTGATTCAGAGACTCACAGACATGGGGCAGAGTTGCTACTGGCTCTCCCTGTGCCCAGCCACTCACAAGGCACCCGGGAGGGATGGCGGGTTCTAGCCCTGGCCCACCACCCCAGAAGAGCCTCACAACAAGCCAGATGACCCCCTACTCTATGAGGGCCTCCATTTTCCACATCCGACTTCCCTCTCGTCAGACCTCCACCCAGCAGACCAGCCTATCACAGCCCAGCTCGCAGGGCCAGGTGGTTCATCAATAAATGCTGGATTTAGAGATGACTACAAGAGTATGCTACCCGCACGGCAGAGCCTGGCAAGCTACCCGTGTTGTATTTGATATGCCAAATACCAGTAACAATTATAGACCTCATTCCCATGACCTGATGGAATGGTTTGAGGCTCTTTATGTTCCTGGAGCAAGCAGGTGTCCTTGGGCTCTACTTGCATGAGACAGGACATATGGAGATATTACTGGTGCCCGCTCGAGCAAATCGATGATGAACGGGAAGACAGTGATACAGTGACAGTGGTATTTCCAGGCAGTGGAATATTAATCAAAAATATGAATCAATTAGCTATTAAACTATGAAAAGATACATGGAGTGGCTTTAACTGTATGTTGGTAAATGCAGAAAGCTAACCCCAAGGGAGCTATTACTTACTATATGATTTTGAATATAGGCATTCTGGAAACCAAGTAAATCCATAAAGACAGTTAAAATCAGTGATTGGGGCTGAAGCAATAGCCCATCGGGTAGGGCGTTTGCCTTGCACGTGGCGGCCCCTGCCGCCCGGGTTCGATCCCCAGCATCCTGTATGGTGCCCCAAGCACCGCCAGGAGTGATTCCTGAGTGCAGAGCCAGAAGAAACCCCTGAGCATTGCTGGGTGTGACCCAGAAAAAAAAAAAAAAAAAAAATCAGTGTTTGCAAGGAATTAAAGGGAAGGATGAACAGGCAGGACACAAATTAGAAGACGTGCAGCTACTCAGTGCACAAATATCTGTTGATTTTACATTTGTCCAAACACAAAGAATGTACAATATGAACTCTGAATTTAAGGTCATTTTTTTATGTATCGATATAGATTTCTCTGTATTTTTTGGTTTTTATTTTTTTTTTTTCTGTTTATGCCTATCTTTACTTTTTTAAATATTTTATTATACCACCGTGAGATATACAATTACAACATTGTTCATGTTTGGAGGTTTCAGTCACATAGTGTTCCAGCACCCCGCCTCCACCAGTGCCCATTTCCCACCACCAATGTCTCCAATCCCCCTCGCCTAAGCCTGCCTAAATGGCAGGTTCTTTATCTCTTTTCTCTCTCCCTCTCTCTCTCTTTCCTTCTCTTACACATTGTGGGTTGCACTACATACACTTAGAGGCCATCATGTGCATTTTTTTTTATTTTACCACCATGAGAACAACATTACAAAGATATTCATAATTGGGTCTCAGTCATATATTGTTCCAGCACCCATCCCTTCACCAGTGCCCCATTCCCACCACCAATGTCCCCACATTCCCCCCTCTCCCAGCTACAGAGCAGGCATTTCTTCCTTTTGCTCTCTCTCTCTCTCTCTCTCTCTCTCTGTCTCTCTCTCTTAATCTTCCCCCAATCCTTATTATACCATGTGATATATAGAATTACAAGGATGTTCATAACTGGGTCTTTACAATACAGTGTTATAGAATCCATCCCTCCACCAGTGCCAATTCCCACCAACCCAATTCCCAAACACACCCACCCAAACCCAGCCTGCCCCCATTGCAGGTACATTTTACTTGTCTATGTCTATGTCCCTGCATTTCCCAATCTCCCTTCTATTACACTTTATGGCTTGTCTTATGGATACTAATAATGTAGGATGTATCTATCTGATTATTTAATAGTGAGTTCTAGTGTGGCATCATAATCCCTCATTCCCCAAAACCTCTCCAGTTTGATGCAAATAGAATGATCGTTGAAGTGTACAAGTGAGAAAGATCCTGAAAGGACCTGGTGCTAAAATACATTGAGTCAAAGATTAAACTGCAGCATTGGAGCCGCCCCGCCCCGTGCAGCCTTGGGTCTGGAGTCTCTGTCTTGAGGCGGTTGGCTGTGGTGGCTGAGCTTAGGGCCACACCCACTGGACCCGGAGGCTGGGGACTGAGTGGAGGCCCTCAATCCTTGCTCCAAGTCCAGCAGGCTCGGCCGCCTCATGGTGAACATGCCCTAGGAGCTATGTAGGACACGACCAGGCGCTGGCCGAGCCTTTTACTTTTCTCCCAGGAACTCCATAGGACCGCTCAACATGAGGCTGAGCTCTGGTTTTTATTTTTTGTTTTACTTTGGGGCTACACATGGCAGTGCTCAGGACTTACTCCTGGCCCTGTTCTCAGGAGTTCAGAAAGTACCTGGTAGTAATTCAGGAATTGTATCACTTGTCTTGTCTTCCCATTGTTCATCAATTTGCTGGAGCGGGCTCCAGTAACATCTCATTTGTTGGGAATGAGGTCTATGATTGTTACTGTTTTTGGCATATTGAATACAGCACAGGTAGGTTGTCAGGCTCTTCCATAGCTCTGGGTTCATCCCAGAGAACCCAGTCTTTTTCTATGTCAGACCATCAACCATCCAGGGCCCACGGGGCAGAGCCCTGGGTATAGACAAGCCTGTGTCCTGTCTGCCACTTGCCAACGCAGCCGGGCACCTCAGTCACACCTGCAACACCTCAAGGGACAGCAAATTCAGGAATTACTTGGGATGATTCAGGGGCCAAATGGGATGCTTGGAATAAAATCTGAGTTGGCAAATGCCCTACCCACTGTATTATCACTCCAGCCCCAGGAGCCTCTATTATAACAGACAGAGTACTCTGGTGGGGAAGGTTGATAGTGGGTTAGGCTATGTATATGAGTGTGGGGTGGGGTGGAGGGATGGGGAGCCGTGGTACAGGAAACCTCTTTGCCTTCATATGCATTAACTATGAATACAAAGTTGTTCTAAAAATAAAGTATTAAAAATCATTAGGAGACATTTAACTTAGGAAATTTTGAACTTAAATTGTGTCAGACTTTTAAAGTGCTCCAGACAAAATTTCAAGAACATTTTAGACATTTTTGTAGAAACTGACCAAAGATGTACAAGCACTACTTTATTTTATGCATGTGTGATTATGCAAACCACTAAAGGATTAAACATAAGCTCTGCTTCCATAAATAAACGTTTCAATTCGAACTGACTCATTTGACCTGAACAATCCGTTCACAAGCCAGTGAAGTAGATAAGGGTATAAGAAGAATTGGGAAAGAAATAAACACTATTTAAAAACTGGGTAGTTTAATTTATACTTGGTGAATGCCTTTGTTTTTCAAGGGATAGTTAACTTTTAAGAGAGAAACAACAGCGGGTAGGGCATTTACCTAGCACGCTGCTGACCCAGGTTCAATCCCCAGCATCCCATATGGTTGATATGGGATGGAATATTAATCATTCCATCCCAGGAGTAATTCCTGAGTGCAGAGCCAGGAGTAACCCTGAGCATCGTCGGGTGTAACCCAAAAAAAAAAAAAAAAAAAAAAAAAGAAACAAGACAGAAACCAGCCTTCAGCTTGAAATTACATGAAGAATTTCTGTAGGATATCTAATCCACACCCCCTTGTAACCACTTTTCGTAAGCCTCAGTGGCTACAATGACCATTCCTTGATGTCTTATCCACAAGTATTTACTGAACTTCTGTTGCACAGCAGGTTGTTCTTGGCCAAAAAAAAAAAAAAAAAAAGAAAAAAGAGAACCTTTTAAATATAGTCTTCTTGATTTGAGTTATTATTATTATTATTATTATTATTATTATTATTATTTGTTGGGTCACACCTGGAGGTGCTCAGGGGTTACTCCTGGCTCTGCACTCAGGAATTACTCCTGGCGAGCTCGGGGGGACCATATGGGATGCCGGGGATCGAACCCAGGCCGGCACAGTCCGGCCGAGTGCAAGACAAACGCCCCACCCGCTGGGCTATCGCTCTAGGCTCCCTGAGTTATTTTGTTTAAAAAGGTGTAGGGACTGGAGTGATAGCACAGCAGCTAGGGTGTTTGCCTTGCGCACGGCTGACCCGGGTTCGATCTCTAGCATCCCATATGGTCCCCTGAGCACCACCAGGAGTAATTCCTGAGCAAAGAGCCAAGAGTTACCCCCTCCTGAGCATTGCTGGGTGTGACAAATAAATAAACAAACAAATGATAGATTAGATAGATGATAGATAAATAATAGATAGATAGATAGATAGATAGATAGATAGATAGATAGATAGATAGATAGATAGATAGATAGATAGATAGATAAAAGGTCTGATAGGACTTGTAAAGAAACATGGCTGAAGATGCAGATTTCTGGTCTTAAACCAGAGATCAGTGGATTATTTTGGACTAGGAATCTGCCATTGTAACAGGCATCTCAAGTGATTTAAGGTATTATTTGGGTTTACATTTTTAAATGATAAACCTTTCACCCTACATACATTGCAATAATTGCTTTGTGGGCAGCCCTACTATTTCTTCCTATAAGAACTCTAATAACTTTTTTAAAAATAATTTTGTCTCACTATTTTAAGAGCTACTGGTCATTTAAACTCTTTCCACTTTTGTCTTCTAATCTGTGTGGGCATAGCGAAATCAGAGACAGAGCACAGGCCTTTCAAGTACAATGTATTGTTGGCTTTGATCTTAGACATAGTATCTACCTCCCAACTGCCCCATCCCTAGCACTGCCAGATATGGTCCACATAAGCACAAATTTTTAAAAACTCAAAAGTCCTTAGAGTTATTGTATATATTTATTTATTTTGGGGAGCCTTTTGGGTCACACCTGACCATTCTCAGGGATCCGCACTCAGGAATTACTCCTGACTATGTTTGGGGACCATCTGAGATTTGGGGATCAAACCTGATCCAGCTGAGAGCAAGGCAAATGCCCCACCTGCTGAACTACTGCCCCTGCCCCTCCTGTACTTATTTTTTCCAAATTTTAGTACACTACTTTTAGACATACAATTGCAAGATGCTCATGTAGAGTTTTGGTTCTACAGTGTTCCAACACCCATCCCTCCACCCAAACCCATCTCCCATCACCAATGTCCCCACCTCCCTCCCTCCTCCCACACCTCAACTACTTGGCGGGTTCTGTATGTCTTTTCTCTCCTCTCTATCTCTCCTTCCCGCCTAAATTTCCTACACATTGTAGGATGCAGTACATTAAAGGACATAACTGTTTCCACTAGTTTGATGGGTAGCGGCAGCAAGCGGTTGTGCAACTTAGGGGCCTCATGGTCAGCATCTGGACAGCAAAAGTGGCGGCTAGTGTGGTGGGCAAGTCTCATCCGGCTGCTTCCAGGACCCCCAGAGGTGATGGGCCCACTTCCAAAACCCACCTCTCCTCCTGGGAGACCCATGGTCAGCTGAGCCTGGGAAGAGCTGAGTTCCAGCTTCCCCAGCCGCGTTTGAGGCTCTGCATGCTATGGATTGCCCCAGGGCAGCTCCTGGGCCGGGCCACCAGGCTCGACAAAATGGAGGGGGAAGGGCTGACTCCTGGCTCCATCTGATGAATTCCCAGTGATTCCCGCTTCTGGGAGCTGCCTACCTGGGCTTGAACTTGTTTTGGCACATGGCAGCTTAAGGCCCCCCAATAAAAAATTATAGTTATTGCTGCTATTATAAAGTAGTGGTTTAATCATGACATTATTTCATAGAACAAAGGGAAATAGGACATAAAATTTTGCCTATAATAAATGATCAGTCTCTTGGGACATATCTAAATAAAAGATTGCTCAAAAGAAGGGTGCTGTCTCACTATCACTATCTTTATTTTCACGTTTTTGCTTATTAAATTCCTATACGTGCTACCATGATGGCTATTCTGAGTATTTTTTCATTCCTATTTGAAATAAAACAATAGCTAACTCATTGACAAAAATAAACCCTACTCTTGACAAGCATCTAAAACTTATTAACAATGTCAGGGAGATAGTACAGGGGTTAACGCTTACACTTTGCCTGATCTGCATTTGAGGATCCCTGAACCCACATGTACAACATCGTCTGTAATCTCAGAAGACCCTGAGCATCACTATGTATGGCCCCAGGGAGGGGCACCCGGCATACCATCCCAGGATTGCTCAGGTGTCCCTATCCTGTAGCACCTGAACAGAGTACCTCTATGCCCTTGCAAATGAATCAGTGATCCAGTGGGCTAAACCTGAGTATAGCTTGGCAGGACTTCCCCAAGTTTATGATTCGGTATATTGCCACTCCCAGGAAAGCTGTTCTGCTAGGTCACAGGGAGGCCAGATGTCGCAGATGGCCTCTCTCTCCACTAGCTGGAATGGCCTATGTCTTTTCCTGATTTAATAAGGCAAGATGAATCCTAGGAAACTCTTTCACTGTCAGGATCACAACTCTTTCAATGTTCTGCTCCTAGACTAAGGAAAAGCACCAAACAAATGGAGAATGCTTTCTGAGTTTCTATTTTAAAACTGCTCATGGAGCTAAAACATTTTCCTTTTCTTCCCAAACACAGGGAAAATTAAGGATGGGGTGGGGGACGTGGAGGCTCACTATATATTAGCCATACAGAAGGAAAGTAAATTCACCTTTAGAATAAGGTTATTAATTTTTCACCATGACAAGACAAGTTCCCATAAGAGTATTATAACTTAAGCTGCCATCCTTAAGGTCTGAAACTACAAAACTGACAATTGTCATCACTCTCCATCTAGTGGCAGGAAAGACTAATTGAAGCAAGAAATATTCTGACACCAGAATTAGATCCAAACATTTAAGAAAGAACAAATATTATTCTATCAAATACAATTTCTCACTTTTTGTTACACTATTTATGTAAATAAAAACTCTAATACAGTGTACCATAATTTGATATTATAGCAGATGATTTAGAAGAAATAAAAGGAATACCTTTGCCAGATTATAAGTAATATAAGCTCATTTATTTTAAATTAAAATGATGTCACTTGTCACTTGTCTTCCTGTTGTACATTGATTTGCTCGATGGGTGCCAGTAATGTCTCCATTTGTTGGGAATGAGGTCCATTATTGTTACTGTTTTTGGCACATCGAATACACCATGGGTAGCTTGCCAGACTCTGCCATAACTCTGGGTTCATCCCAGGGGCCCAGTGTGCCCAGTGGGCCCAGTATTTTCTATGTCAGACCATCAACCATCCAGGGCCCACAGGGCAGAGCCCAGTTTTTTTTTTTTTGGCCTTCAGAACACATGTTGCCATGCTCAGGGCTTACTTCTGGCTCTGCTCAGGGCTTCCTTCTAGCAGAACTCTGTGCCCCTGCCCAGCATTCAACCCGGGTCTGTTTCATGTAAGGCAATTTCCCTATTACATCTCTAGTCCCTGATGTTAATAATTTAAACATTTATGATCTTAGGATGTTTTTGGTTTGAAAGAAAGTTAATTGCATCTTAAATATAACAGGGAAGCTTTAGAAAATATTGCAACCAACTTCCAGAAAATCAGCATAAGAATCAGAACATTGAACAGGTATTTTCTCATTTGATGGCTTCATGCAATTTTTTTGATACATTTTTTTACTCCTGCTCTGTCAGGGAACCCGCTGGGGTTCCCAACAATGCCAGGAAGCGAGTTACCTTCTACCTCCGAAGCCGCAGGGAATGGTTGAAAACTCAGGAATCCGATGCAGTTTTAAAAAGGCTTTACTATCACAGGTTCTAATATATAATCCAAGAGCAGGGTGAACCTCCAGACTCTGGGTTCCCAGCTAGGCCCCAGCCACATGTAGGCCAAGATGGCTGCCACCACGTGTTGAGGCCCAACAGAGAATGGAGAGGACAGAGAAGCAAAGCACAAGGGAAGTCAAAATGGTAAAAGGGCCTCTTTCTTCTTGCAGCTTATTTTATAGCTAGAAATCTGCCCAAACTTCCCAGCCCGGCCCATTCTGGTCTGGGCTATCTAGAGATGAAAACAGGAAAATAGCTCTATAGAAATGTAGCAACTTCAGGAGGTCTTCTGGCTGTTTGCAAGAACCCAGAGCTGATTCAAAGCCTCCCTAGCAGAGTTGGGAGGAGCTGTAAGCTAAATGTAACTTCCCTGGCAGGGAGGGTCAAATGCCCTCAGGTAATTTCTCCCAGCACCTCACCTAATGTCCTGAGCAAAGATCTGCCTGGAAATGCCTTTATAGGGTAGAGAAGGGGGTTTCTGAGATGGCATGCCTCTGTACCAAAGACTATACTAATGCCAGTTAAATATTTCTCCAAGCCTTCCCAAGAGTCTCATTTACTTCACGGTAGTTTTGTATTTTGTTCTCCCTGCATTAACATACGCCTCAGAGACCTGAGCCCTACAAAAGCAGGATGAGAATGCTATTCGGGTCTCCCAGAGAGGAATCAAAAGAGCTATGCTTGGAATATCACGCCTCACTCAAGTGAGTGAAGGAATCCGGAGTTCTGACCTCCGTCGCTATTCCAGAATCAGGGATGCTGTTTTGTTTGCCAAGGCATCGAAAATCAGATGGGCTGGACATGTAATGGGATTTGGAGACAACCGCTGGACTAGAGCCATTACTGACTGGATCCCACGGGATGTCAAAAGATCACGTGGCCGCCCACCTACAAGATGGTCAGACTTTCTTGTTAAGACCCTGAAGGAACGGTTTGAGGCTCTTCATATTCCTGAATCAACCAGATGCCATTGGGCTACATTGGCACGTGATAAGGTCCAATGGAAATGTTACTGGCGCCCGCTCGAGGCAAATCGATGAATAACGGATTCAAGTGATCAAGTGAAGTTTTGTATTTTAGTTGCCTTTGAGCTATCAGGTAGCCATGCTTGATAATTTGGAGGCAAACAGCATTTCTCTCTGGTCTAATTACTTAGAGATCCAACGTGGCCAGGCAAAAATGCTGGTAAGATCTAGCTAGTCCCACGATGATTGTGGCAGCATGAGAGAATATTTATACAAGCCAGTACAGAATATGTGGTCAGATAGACTGCCACATTTAGACTACACCCCTATCTACAAAGTGACCTGCAGGAGGCAATCCAGGGCAGATGCAGAGGCTCTTAGGAGTCCTGCAACACCTTTCTACTGGGATTTTTCCCCCTTTTATTGTGTGATACCTGGTGGGGAGCTATGGGCAAGGCACATATATGCTTGTCTCTATGGTTTACACAGCTGTTTATTACATTGATTACAAGCTCAGCCATCATGCTCCCTGGGTGGGGTTGCACTCCTTGAGTTCTGTTTCTTCAACACGTTGGGGATGCAGAAAGTGCTCATAGGAGGTTGCAGTTTCATTTGGGGTTATCACATACACCTGGCCATAGTATACATACTGTGATGACAGAGTAGAATGGTCAGCCACAAAGAGTAGTACCCTCAGGATCGCCCTCACTGCAGTGGAGAGGAACAATGTAAAAGCCTAATCTTGCAAGGCCAGAACTTGAAAATCTGACTAGCTAGTCCCTGGGATCCAGGTTTTTCTTTGTTTAACAACTCTGGTATATTTATACTCTGGAGAGATAAGGAAAGTCTCAGCTTTATTCCTGTTCACTCTGAAAGTCAGAAAATGTATGTAGGGGATATTATGTTAAAGAAGAAAGAATAATCAAATATAGGCTTATGCAAGATACCTTCCTGACAAGTCAGGTTGTAAGGGTTTTTACAAGTCTAACCTGGTTGTGCCATTTTCTTTCTTCTGCTTAAAAAAAAGGGTGACTTAAAACGCAGTACCTATTAAGCGAATTATATTTTTTGTTTTAAATCTCATTATGAATGAGATTTAAGGAAAGAAGGAATCCAGAGCTCCAACCTCCATCACTGTTCCAGAGTCAGGGATGCTGTCTCATTTGCCAAGGCATCGAAAATCAGATGGGCTAGACATGTAATGCGATTTGGAGACGACCACTGGACTAGAGCCGTTACCGACTGGATCCCACGAGATGTCAAAAGATCATGTGACCGCCCACCTACAAGATGGTCAGACTTCTTCGTCAAGACCCTGAATGAACTGTTTGAGGCTCTTTGTATTCCTGAAGCAAGCAGATGCCATTGGGCTACACTGGTATGTGATAGGGTCAAAATAGAAATATTACTGGCTCTCGCTCGAGCAAATCGACGAGTAACGGGATGTCAAGTGATCAAGTGAAATCTCATTATAGACTTCTATTGGAAACCACACTGCTCAGCTTTGTGCTGGGGTGCAGCTGCATTTTTCAACAATATTGGGGAGCAGGACAGGATCCCCTTCTACCCCAAGGGATTGGCGGCCGGAGGATAAAGACTCATGAATCCAGCAACGATCCAAAAAACTTTTACTCACACCAGTTCTGGCATTACAATTCAATATCAGGAAAACCCCAAACTTTTAGTTCCTATCTGGGCCCACTCCATGTGGTGGGTTTTGAATTCTCAGCCAAGGTGGCTGCTACCACATGCTTACTGGTAGAGAATGGAACCAACAGAGAGCAGGCAGAGAGCAGGTCTGACAGGGAGGAAGGAGGCTTCTTTTATATCCCTATTGCCCTGAGTTGGCCCACAACAACAGGCCATAGTCAAGGCCAGTTCTTTCAGGTTCAGAATCACTTCCCCAAGGAGCTCACCTGGTCTAGGCTATTGAAATGTTAATATTGCCCTAGTCAAGATCTTCCTTTGAAGTTTCTCTGCAGGTCCTATGTAGAGATGGGGGGAATACATCTGAGATGAACTGTATCTCAGAATTAATACAAAAAGGCATATATAACATGGATATTCTACAGCTAGGTATATATTTCTTCAAACTTTCACAAGATCTTTGTCTTTACTTTATAGTTGTTCCTGGTACTAGTCTTTAGACTTATTGGAGAGTCATGCTCACTTGTCAGGAGGCAAACAACATTTCTCTCTGATTTAATTATGGCTATATTATATTTAAAAGAGGATCCAATGCATCCAGATAGATACTGGTAAGAGTTGTTCATTCCCACTGGGATATCAGTGACGAATGAGAGGAAATATTTATACTAGCTAACATAGAATACATGGTAAGATACTCTATACAGAGTCACAGATGCAAACAATTTTCCTGCCCCTGTCTACAATATGACCTGCAGGAGGTAACTCCAGGCAAGATGCAGAAGCTGTGGGCAGCCATGACCAGGGTGTGTACTCCAATCGATTTCAACCAAATTTCAGGCTGGAACCAATCAAGTCCTGTAAAGCTCAGCTTCTAACAGCCAGAATGCACACTCACAAAGAAATAAACACCTTATTAAGTCTTGAGCTGTACACTATTTGTTACAAGGCAGGAGAGCATGAAGCTTAGAGTAGATGGAGCCTCAGCCACAGTACAGCTGGTATGGCGATTGTATTGCAAGGCATGCCATATCCCCCTATCCCAAGAGTAATTCCTTAGTGCCAAAACAAAACAAAAAAAATGTTCAAAATAGGGGCTGGAGAGATAGCCCAGCGGGTAAGGCATTAGCCTTGCACGCAGCCAGCCTCTGCCGACTTTGGTTCGATCCCGGCATCCCATATGGTCCCCGAGCACCGCCAGGAGTAATTCCTGAGTGCAGAGCCAGGAGGAGCCCCCTGAGCATTGCCGGGTGTGACCCAAAAAGGCGCAAAAAAAAAAATGTTCAAAATAGGACTTCCCAAAATGTCTCACTTTGGTATGTAGATTATTTTGAGCTAAGGGCAATCAAGGCTGTGCAGACTCAGAGGAAACCTCCACCATTTCATCATTCCCTTGCCTGCAGCAGGGGATCTCAAACTGATTCTAACTGCTTCAGTTTCAGAAAGGAAGAAAATCTGCCTTTTTCTAGGAAAACTAGTAACAGAAGGTTCTTTCTTCCATCCTTTGTACTTGAGGCTAACACTCCCAGCCACACACACACACACACAACACACACAAAACAAAACACACACACACACACAAAAATAATCCTTCTGGCGCCCCCTGGTGGGAATAGCATCACCCAATTTGGGAACCACTGTACTTGGGGATTGAAAATTAGGGATTTACTTAGAATTATGGCTATTAACTGAAACAATCTTTCTATTAAAAACCATCTACATGGCAAGGCAAGCATCTAATTATAGCTCATGAGTTTTCATCATGGGTCACCTCCTTTTTATCTGAGTCCCCTTCCCTCCCTCTAAACACTCCAGGCACTTCTACCATTTCTTCACTTTAGATAAAAAAAAAAATACTCTAGTTTCTTCCACTGGCTTTGGAATCTCCATTTCTATGTATATTCTCTGTAAGTGTGTAATTAATTTTTTGACCTTTTAATTCATCTGAAGTTAATTTGATTATTTGATCAGCCAGAAAAGAAACCAAAAGTGGGGCCAGAGAGCTAGTCCAGAGGACCACTAGGTGTGTTCTGTAAACAAAACTTAAAATAGAATCCAAAAGGATAGGGGAATACCCAACAACGTAAGTAACATCCCTTTACATCTATTTATTAATTTTAATACATGTAAGTAACATCCCTTTACATCTATTTATTAATTTTAATACATATTGAATTTTATGGACTAGAAATTGTTATAAAATTCAAAACTAATCTTTCTTTTAAAAGATTAATTAGAAAAATATCTGATTAAACTAATCAGGAAAAGGAAAGAAGATACAAACAAATCATCACACTCATGATACTTGCATTCAGCTGTTGAAACAGAAACACAAATAAGTAAGAACACCCAAATATCCAATAGGCAAGTGAATTTATCTACTTTTAATAGTAGTTACAAAAATTCAATTTTAAATACCAATTAGAAATTCTGATTGTATCAAACAATAGTGGTGAGGATTTGGGAAAAGAAGACTTCTCATACAGTTTTCCAGGGAAATGGAATTATTATGACCATTTTAGATCACTTGATCACTTGACATCCCATTATTCATCTACAGTTTTCCAGGGAAATGGAATTATTATGACCATTTTAGATCACTTGAACGACATCCCATTATTCATCTATTTGCTCGAGCGGGCGCCAGTAATATTCCATTTGACCTATCACGTGCCAGTGTAGCCCAATGGCATCTGGTTGCTTCAGGAATAAAAAGAGCCTCAAACCGTTTGTTCAGGGTCTTGACGAAGAAGTCTGACCATCTTGTAGGTGGGCGGCTGTTGCAGGACTCCTCTAAGAGCCTCTGCATCTGCTCTGAATTGCTTCCTTCAAATCACTTCGTAGATAAGGGGATAGTCTAAATGTGGCAGTTTATCTGACCATGTATTCTGTACTAGCTGGTATAAATTTTCTCTCATGCTACCACAATCATCATGGGACTAGCTAGATCTTACCAGCATATTTGCCTGGCCACGTTGGATCTCTAAGCAATTAGACCAGAAAGAAATGCTGTTTGCCTCCAAGTGTTTGCCTCCAAGTACGCAAAAGAGCCGTTTTCCTTATCAGGGAAAGTAACCCCAAGGAATTAAATTTGTATTTTGTTCTCCCTGCATTAACATACGCCTCAGAGACCTGAGCCCTACAAAAGCAGGATGAGGAATGCTATGAGAGCCAGTAATATTTCTATTTTGACCCTATCACATACCAGTGTGCCCAATGGCATCTGCTTGCTTCAGGAATACAAAGAGCCATAACTAAGGGTATGTTAATGCGGGAGGAACAAAATACAATTTAATTTCCTTGGGGTTCTCCCTGTAACTCAAAGGCAACTAAAATACAAAACTACCGTGAGTAGATGAGACTTGTGAAGGCTTGGAGAAATATTTAACTGACATTAGTACTAGTCTTTGGTACAGAGATATGCCATCTCAGAAACTCCCTTCTCTACCCTAAAAGGCCTTTCCAGGCGATCTGGCTCAAGACATTAGCATATAATAGGGCCTAGGTGAGGTGCTGGGAGAAATTACCTGAGGGCATTTGACCCTCCCCTGCCAGGGGAAGTTACATTTAGCTTACAGCTACCCCCAGCTCTGCTAGGAGGCTTTGAATTAGCTCTGGGTCCTTGTAAACAGCCAGAAGGTCTCTTGGAGGTTGCTACATTTCTATTGTGCTATTTTGCTATTTTCCTGTTTTTCATCTCTAGATTTGGGTGGGCGGGAGTTTGGGCGGATTTCTAGCTATAAAATAAGCTGCAAGAAGAAAGAAGCTCTCTCTTTTTTCCCCCTTTTTGCCATTTCGGCTTCCCTTGGTGCTTTGCTTCTCTGTCCTCTCCATTCTCTGTTGGGCCTCAACACGTGGTGGCAGCCATCTTGGCCTACACCTGGCTGGGGCCTAGCTGGGAACCTCAGAGTCTGGAAGTTTTCCCTGCTCTTGGATTGTATATTGGAACCTGTGATAGTAAAGTCCTTTTAAAACTGCATCGGATTCCTGAGTCTTCATCCATTCCCCACCCGGCTTTGGAGGTAGAAGGGAACTCCGCTTCCTGGCACTGTTGGGGACCCCCAGCGGCATCCCCGACAGGCGGCCTCATGATCTTTTGACATCCAATGGGATCTAGTCAGTAATGGCTCTAGTCCAGCGGTTGTCTCCAAATCGCATTACATGTCCAGCCCATCTGATTTCCGATGCCTTGGCAAACGAGATAGCGTCCCCTGACTCTGGAACAGCGAAGGAGGTCGGAGCTCTGGATTCCTTCTTTCACTTGAGTGAGGCGTGATATTCCAAGCATAGCTCTTTCGATTCCTCTCTGGGAGACCCGAATAGCATTCTCATCCCTGCTTTCATTGGGCCCAGGTATCTGAGGCGTATATGTTAATGCAGGGAGAATGGTAGAGTTGAAGAGATGTGCCCGGAGCCGGAGGTTCTTTGTCTTTTTAGCTATTTCTTCGATGCTTTTGAAGGCCTTTCCATGCTGCTCTCTTCCTCCTGCGCAGCCTCAGGTTTTAGGTCAATCATCATGTTGACTTCTCGACCTAGGTACACATAACTGCTGCATTTAGAGATGTTTGTTCCATTGAGAGTGAATGGGGCCTCTGGAACTAGTTCATTTTTCATGAACATAGTTTTGCTGAGATTCAGCTGTAGACATATCTTTCCATTTTAGAGAGGAACATAAAATTTGTGTACAAAGGTTAAAAGAGATTTTGTGCAAAGTTTAAAAGATGGGGCCAGAGTCATAGTGCGGTGGGTAGGCACTTGCCTTACAAGTGATGTAAGAACAAGCTATCTGGTGTTCTATCGTGGACTCTCTACATGGTCTCCTGAACCCTGCCAGGCGAGATCCCTGAGTAAAGACAAAGTCAGACCTGAGCATCACTAAGTGTGAAACAAAAAAGGTGATGGAAATATATTCTGAAATGAAGAACACAATTAATTCAGTACTGGGCACTTGATGGCTTAAAAATAATATATAATAAAATGTGGAAATGGGTGTAGGTGAACTTGAGAGATAATATGAAATTCAAAGCTGAGAATGAAGACATTGTTTCTCAAACTTCTGACTGAGGGGGACAAGTAGGTTCCCTAACCATTTTGCAGTAAATTCCAGAGAGAGCCAAATAGCCTTACAATAATAAAGAAATGTTCAGAGAAGAAAGGCTTAAAATCCAGAATTTTTTTTGAAAGATATGACACACTCCAAAGAAGTACTTGCTATGAGCTCAGGACTAAAACCAGGTCCTGTAGAAGATCACTGAAGACAAGGAATGATACCCTTTATAAGACTTTATATTTTATTGTTTTCTTTTCTTTGCACAATAGCAAAGAAAAATAAATCAATGAAATATGTGGCATAGCCTATTAAGAGAAAATGACTGTAATATTTTATTATCTGTGGACCATGATAGGAAGAGATTGTTAGGCGTTCAGCTGGTTATATAAGTGTACTTAGTGTGCTTGGCCATCATTTAACTGCTCCTTAATGAATGATATGGTGAATATTCACAGGGGAAACATGCCCACTTTGCATCTGCAGTATTGTCTGCTGATTGAAGGATTTAAAAAAGTATAAAGTATCTTTTTTTTTTTGAACAGGAAAGTTGTGGTAAAGTTTGAACTGACAACAGAGCACACACTCCAGGCTGACTACTATCCAGAAAGAGATGAGTAAGTAGTGGCTTAATTTACTTAGTGGCTCAATATGTGCAAAGGAAGAGAGAGAAGGAGGAGAGGAAGAGAGAGAGAGAGAGAGAGAGAGAGAGAGAGAGAGAGAGAGAGAGAGAGAGAGGGAGGGAGAGGAGAAAGGACAGAGGAGAAAGGAGAAGAAAAGTGCCTGCAATAAAAGGTGGGGCAAAGGAAACTGGGGACACTGGTGGTGGGAAATGTGCACTGTTGGAGGGATGGGTGCTGCAATATTACATGGCTGAAACCCAATTGTGAACAGCTGTGTAAATATCTGTCTCACGGTGTTATTAAAAATTATTAGATTTTTTTTTTTTTTTTTTTTTTGCTATTTGGGTCACACCCGGCAATGCTCAGGTATTATTCCTGTCTGTTATTCCAGGAATTAGTCCTGGCGGTGCTCAGGAGACCATATGGGATGCCAGGGATCAAACCTGGGTCAGCCATGTTAAGGTAAGTGCCCTACCCACTGCGCTATCGCTCCAGCCTCTAAAAACTTATTAAAAAGAGACTGACCAGAGTTTGATCCTTAGCATCTCATATGGTCCTCTGAGCACTACCAGGAGTAACCCCTGAGCATAAACAGGTGTGACACAAAAAAGAAAAAATATATATAAAAAATTTACTTAGAGGCTAACTAGCTATAATTTATGGGTCTCTGACTATAGGAATCTGACTCTGCGGGGTGGTGGTGGGCATACCTGGTGGTGCTCAGGGGCTTATTCCTGGCTCTGTGCCCAGGTAGTGAGTACTCCCAGCAGAGCTGAAGGGACATTTATATTGCTGGCAATGCAAGTCAGCGTGGTTAAGTGGGAAGGTAAGTACGTGAACCTACTGTACCATCTCTCTCCCACCCTGTTGTGAGCTGTTAGGGACTGAGAGAAATTAGAACTTCTGATAATTATTTCTTTGTCCCTGGTAAGCTTAACTATTTGCTAGACCTGGGAGCTCTCCTCAGGAATTTTCCCTCAGGGTTTATTATTATTACAGAGTCAGATAGATTATGTCATCCAACAGCAGGGGTGGAGACATCACATAAACAGCACCTGCCAGCTGCTCCAACTTCTGTTTATACCCATAATTTCTTGTCTCCTGTTCCAGTGTTGAAGTATAGGATTTTAGTGTTGGGGTGCTGGACTCTTCTCTGCTCCCAGGTCCTTAGAAATTTCTTCTGGTTTGTTTTGCCTATTTTCGCTGGAGTTTCTTTCTTTCTTTCTTTCTTTCTTTCTTTCTTTCTTTCTTTCTTTTCTTTCTTTCTTTCTTTCTTTCTTTTCTTTCTTTCTTTCTTTCTTTCTTTCTTTCTTTCTTTCTTTCTTTCTTTCTTTCTTTCTTTCTTTCTTTCTTTCTTTCTTCTTCCTTTCCTTCCTTCCTTCCTTCCTTCCTTCCTTCCTTCCTTCCTTCCTTCCTTCCCTTCCTTCCTTCCTTTCCTTCCCTTCCTTCCTTCCTTCCTTCCTTCCTTCCTTCCTTCCTTCCTTCCTCCCTCCTCCCTCCCTCCCTCCTCCCCTCCCTCCCTCCCTCCCTCCCTCCCTCCCTCCCTCCCCTCCCTCCCTCCCTCCCTCCCTCCCTTCCCTTCCCTGCTTCCCTCCCTCTCCCTCCCTTCCTTCCTTCCCTGCTTCCCTCCCTTCCCTCCTCTTCCCTCCTTCCCTCCCTCCTTCCCTCCTCTCCTTCCTCCCTCCCTCCCTCCTCCCTCCCTTCCTTCCTTCCTCTCCTTCCCTCCCTCCCTCCCCTCCCCTCCTTCCCTCCTTCCTTCCTTCCTTCCCTCCCTCCTTCCTTCCCTCCTCCTTCCTCCTTCCCTCCTTCCCTCCTTCCTTCCTTCCCTTCCTTCCTTCCCTCCTTCCCTCCCTCCCCTCCCCCTCCCTCCCTTTCCCTCCCTCCCTCCCCCTCCCTCCCTCCCCCCCCCCCTCCCTCCCTCCCCTCCCTCCCTCCCCCTCCTTCCTTCCTTCCTTCCTTCCTTCCTTCCTTCTCCTTCCTTCCTTCCTTCCTTCCTTCCTTCCTTCCTTCCTTCCTTCCTTCCTTCCTTCCTTCCTTCCTTCCTTTCTTTTTTTTGCTTTTTTGGGTCACATCCGCGACGCTCAGGGGTTACTCCTGGCTCTGCACTCAGGAATTACTGTGCCCAATCTAGAAAGCATAGAAGTCTTAGTAGATGTATAAGTCAGAAGTTATTCAATCAAGGTGACTTCTGTAACTGCCACCCCCTCTAGCAGTGTTTACATAGAAGAGAGGTCTCATTAGAATGAACCTTGGCTTAAATAAGATTAAGCTGGGAGTGGGCAAAACAACAAAGCTCCCAGGTTAGCTAAACCTGTCCTCCAACAGTATGGCACTGATTTTATTTTTCTTTATTTATTGCTTATAAAGTTAGTTTTGATTGCTACTCTACTTAAAGGTATAGCATGAGATTCAAGATGGCAGGAGAACAGAAAATTGGCAACAGAACTTGGATTTACAAAGACATTGCCCTGAACCTCTGGGTTGCAGAGGCTTCTTCAGAAAGAAACTCCAGGGCCAGAGTGATAGTTCAGCTGGTAGGGCATTTGCCTTGCATGCTGCCCGGCCTGTGCCGGCCTGGGTTCAATCCCCGGCATCCCATATGGTCCCTCACTGATTTAAACATGGGTTACAATTGAACTCATGCTTTTGATGAAGGGCTTGGGTTATTGGATATGTTTAATGGGTTGGGAGGATGAATATCAGAAATAATAAGCATCTTTCATGGAGCTGCCTTAAGACTCAGTCTTATTTTTCCCTCCTGGGTATGTACCTGGAGGTACATGAAACTGAATGCTATAATTCAGTTTCTCTTGAGAGTTATATTAGCTTGATTGAGGTGGTAATCAAGCTATGAAATCTGGATAGAATGAAATATGTATAGACTCCTTTTGCCACAATGACTCCTCAAAATGTCCTTCACAATCTGCCATATGCTCAGTTTACACTGTTTAGTGTCTATAAGCAAGAGTCTGAGTGGGGTTGTCCCTGTGCCGGCCCAGGTTCGATCCCCGGCATCCCATATGACCCCTGAGCACCTCCAGGAGTGATTCCTGAGTGCAGAGTCAGGAGAAACCCCTGAGCATTGCCGGATGTGACCCAAAAAGCAAAAAGCAAAAAAAAAAAAAAAGATTAGAGTTGATAAGAAGAAAGGAGAACAGAGACCCCAAATAGAGCAAATAAAGCTGAGAGGGAGGGAGTGGATGATCAGGATCCCTTCTGTTAAACCTCAAGCTACCAAGTGGGGATGACTACCTAATCCCACTGCAGTGTCAGTCTCTACCACGAATGTAAACATAATCAGTACATTTGAAATTTCCTAGTTAGCATTTTGATCTGTCGTGCCCCAGCTGTTCTCCAAAGAAAGGTTATGACACCTGAAACAATCCACTCTCTCTAAAACACTTCATTTTTTAAAAAAATCTTTCTTCTAAACTGTAAAAAGCTTACATTCTGTGTAGCTCTTCTGGACTTCTTTCCATCTGCTAGAGGAGATATGCTTAATTCACAAATAGCTGAATAGATCAATTATAAGTTTAGATTTATTCAGTTTAATCCTCTTAAACAGAAATCGAAGGGAAAGTACATACGATTTTGGAAATTTGTTTTTAGGAAGAAGTGAATTATTTCACTTTTCGTAAAACAAATTTTTTTAGGAGCCACTCCTGACAACAGTGAATTTTTTTTGGGGGGACAGTGGGCGGAGGGTTATTTGGCTGGTTGTGTCTATACAGTGTATACAAGTTGAGTTGTACTGAGGCCCAAAAAAGAGCAAGGGGGAAGGAGGGGACTGGAGGAGGGGGAGCAGTGCCTTGGCAGGGAGCAGGAAAAGGTGACCCATTAAAAGTAGAAGTACAGGGGCCGAGTGATAGCACAGCAGGTAGGGCGTTTGCCTTGCACGCAGCTGACCAGGGTTCGATCCCCGCATCCCATATGGTCCCCTGAGCACCACCAAGAGTAATTCCTGAGTGCAGAGCCAGGAGTAACCCTGAGCATTGCTGGGTGACCCAATAAAAAGCAAAAAAAAAAAAAAAAAAAAGTAGAAGCACATCCAGACAGCAGTGCGGGTAGTCGGGCAGATACTGACAGGACCTGGGAGAAACAGGGTGGGAGGGACAAGGGAAGGAGACCTTTCACCCCACTGCACAGGGTATGTTCAGTAAATAATAGTAAACATAATTAACAAGATGCATTTTTCTTTCTCCCTTCCACCCTTTCCCAAATGCCCTGGGAGGGAAATGGCCTTTGGCAAAGATCTTGGCCTGATTGGGGCGTGGAGGGCGGGTGCTGGGGTGGGGCAGAGAGCGCTGGGGGGTGACTCTGCTTCCTGCACAGTCCTTTGAGCTTTTATCTCCTGAGACCCTTTCAGTTGAAATTTTGTTGTTTAAGACTATTTGTGCTATTTACGTCTTTATTCAGAGCTTAAGGACATCCACATTAGAAATTTTTATCTCCATAACATTTGTAAATTTAGTAATTCCTTTAAGATTTTAACAACTAGTGTTTCTTCATTTGAAAGGTTCCTTGACTGCCAGAGATAAAGATTTCTAAGATGAAGGATATACTTTTTTTTTTCTTTTTTGGGTCACACCCAGCAGTGCTCTTGGCCCTGCACTCAGGGATCACTCCTGGTTCTGCATTTAGGAATTACTCCTGGCAGTACTTGGGGACCATATGGGATGCCAGAGATCAACCCCAGTCACAGCGTGCAATGCAAACTCCTACCTGTGGTACCACACTGTTAAATGACTGTTTTAGCCAAAGGAGAACAAAGGATGAAACAACGTTCTGTCTCTAGTGAAATTGGAATGATTTCCTAATCCACCTCTGCTCTGTGAAAGGAGGGCTGGATTTTTTTTTTTCTTTTAGAAACAAGAAACTTTTCTTTCAGTTTCATTCCTGGGTACTTTCAAGTGTTCTGTTGCAGGTAGAAGGGATGGCCCTGCATTCAGTGGGCTGGAAACAAGGGAGAAAACCAGAGAGAAACGAAAGGTCAGTTAGTCCATGCCCCAAGGCCCTTAACCAAGGCACCACCAGGCTCCTATTGTGAGATCTCTGCACTCTGGAATCTCCTGTGCCCAACACAAGCATTTATCTCAGAACAAAGTTTCATTGTCAGGGAGTTGCTAGATTGGAATCTCTGAATTAAAGTACCAAATTATATACATCCACCCACCCTTGATTATAATTACTCTCTGAAAGCTTTTAAAAAGTAGCTATACACATCATGGTTCCCAACCACTTCTGTGAGTGATAAGAATAGCAGACAAACTCAGAGGCATTGTTCACTTGACCACAGTTATTAATATGCATTGTTAAAATAAAAAATATTATGCTGCATTGTGACTTGGGTGAAGTGGGAGCCTCTTGAGAAACGTGTTGGTCATCTGGAGGAGGCTTTGTGTTCACATAGGTCTGCTGACGTCTGCAATGAGCACCGAGCACATGAAACTAGCATCCTATCAGCTCAGTAAGTCCACAGACAAGCTGCTCCCTGAAGTCCACTTGGCCTGCATAGCGTGGTTACTAGTCTCTGGCTGGAGCTAGGATGATTGCTTTCCGAGAAAAGTCAAGTTGCATGGAAGGGGCTTGCTTGCTTACTTCAAGCACAGCAGAGCTGCATGCCATCCCTAGCACAGTTGCCCCCGAGCCCTGCCAGGAGTGATCCCTAAGCACAGAGCTAGGAGAGAGCACTGAGCACCACCACTTGGGGGGTACTCCCCAATCCCCACAAAAAAAGAGAAAAGTCAATCCTAAAGTCTGCCCAGATTCTCCAGGAATACTGCTTCCTAGCAAAACAGAATTTCAGGAGATGACATAGTGAAGTAAAATAGTTTCATTTAGGGCACATCTTCCAGGGTGGAGAATGTTCACACAATCACTTTGGGATGGGATTATGTGTGAATAGTTTTCCATAAATTGCCTTGATATGGAATTCTTTACAGAAGTAGGAATTAATTGGGCCTTTTC